>CAXHWN010000555.1:1884744-1927244 GCA_964020975.1 Hermodice carunculata
CCATTGTATAAAGCTTGCAGTGAAATAAAAAAAAAAGGTTTGGCATATTTGCGCTGCTAACCAAACATACATTTGGAACTGTTAACAAAATTGTAATTAAGCAAATGTTGAAAAGCATCCTGTGCTAAACCACAAAGAGTCCAGTTCTCTCAATAGGAGTAGCGAAGTGTCGTCTGTAAAGAATCATTTGCTTACAGTGTAAACCCATTTTGGTTCTGAAACGAAAGTGGGTGGTATTGCAATTTTATGATTACACTTTATGATATGGTATCATCTCTTGCTTTGCAGGGTAAACACAAATTGCTTCTGAAACGAAAGTGGGCGGTATTGCAGTTTTATGATTTCACTTTATGATATGCTATTATCTGTTGCACTCTAAATCAACTGACAGGATTCTGTACTGGTCTATACGTGATCGGTGGAACCAGATAAGAGAGAAATTCAAATAACAAAATATGAGATATATTCATTACAAAGCGACGGGCACTTTTATTTGTTGCCCCTTGGAGGAAGTTCTGCTTCTTCATGTATCCATGTTAACTAAATTACAGACTACTCTTTGTTTTTTAGACAGGTCGATAAGGCAGTAACAAGCTTAGACCCCAAGATATCAAATTTGCCTAACAGTCTCATAGTAACGAACCAAACAACTAAGCCGGATTTCTGCAAAAAGGAATGGAAATCTTAACGTTCTTTTGTGCAAATGTTAAAGTTCAATGTTCCCACACTTGATCCGTGTACTTCTGAGACGTTTCGCGCCCGTAAAGCTAACGTAAGGCTGCACTTACGCGTGAGGATCTTCTGTCATTTCTATATATTCTTTGCATGTACAGGGTTCATGATTTTACCAGAAAAAAATGACACTGCTGTTGATTAAATGATCGGATACACTATGTCTTCTGATTAAGACAAGTATAAAAACGACTATAGAACCCACAAAAATTCTCTTTGATTTAATAAGCTATGGGGTCATATGTCAAGTATTATACCTTTCTGTCCGTATATCAATTTTATTACAACTTAGATGCAAAGAGGCACTGCATACTTTTAACGACGTAATGCACATGCCACTCATGGACAGGAAGGATTTCGTGCAGCAGCAGGTCCCCTGGAAAACACGGTGACTCTGCCACTGGCTAGCTTCTTGATACAAAGTTGAGCAAAGCATTGAATTGGTTTTCATCTGCATTTCATAAAATAGTTTACCTAGCACTGCCAATACAGACTCCCTGCATTTATTAGTAGCATTGCTTACTCTCCATACCCTTATGAAAGAATTCAGATTCAATAGCTCACAACCTACACCGGTGTGTCCATCCTGCATGCATAAAGACCATTTAATGCCACAATGCGAAGCACAAGCCCATCTGACTGAGGACTTACAACAGATTTGTAAGTTTATAGGTTTCTGTAATGCGAAACCATGCATTTTAAGGGTATGGCACAATGATGTGTACAATATATCTGTTCAAACAAGCTGTAATGCATGCATTTTTTAAATATTAAAGCAACCAAAAAAAAAAAAAAGAGATTTGCCAGAGTTTAGTCCGTCAAATAGGCATTGAATTGTACCGTTTAACTTATTCATGTCGTATAGACTGTGTTTTCCCATCATCATTAAACATAGCCCTGCTGAATTTACTCATCAACGACGTGGGCTCTTACAATATTTATTACTGTGTTTTATAATAGTACTTAAGCAATGTTTGAAATGCACCTATATTGATGATTAAAAAAAAAATCCGTCGAGACATTTCAATGCCTGAGATCTTGTCACTTGTGTAGTGATTGGCCGTTTTAACCTTCCCTCATTATCTGGAGGCAAAGTTTTGATTTCTAATGTCTTCTGAGATATTTCATTAGTGCCTTGAACTTAAATTTACGTCGGTTTTCGGTTATATAGTGTTAGCTGGGACATGTTATAATAATAACACGCAACAGAACATTCGACCTTTAAAAAGTTAAATTCTGTCTTACACGCACTGTGTTAACTGTCTGAAACGACCATTCATGGTAGTTGATGGTGTTCCCTTATGACAGGCGTTCCTGGGACTGTGAGCCTCAAATACATCCAGGCAGAAATAAAATAAATATTAAAACGGATTAGTCGGTTTGGCAAGCAACAATATTTCCAATTCCCTCCAAAGTGAATTGAAAAAGGGATGGGGCTATCAGGTCCGAGTTTATTCTTCGCGACTTACTCTCGTGCGGGAATGTAAGGTTGTCTGAACAGGGGTGTTAATTACACGTCAAGCCTATTTCCCTGGTTCCTATGTAATTGTATTGGTATGTACCCCCTGTTGGTTTACACACGAAGATCGGTAAAAAAAAATTTAGACCAGTACCTAAGGGTTCGATCGAACGCAGTATTGAGGCTGTAATCTGAATTGTTTTTTCGTAAGTCTTTTACAGAAATTGCTTTGTCTTTTTGGCATATCTATCTATCTATCTATCTATCTATCTATCTATCTATCTATCTATCTATCTATCTATCTATCTATCTATCTATCTATCTATTATATATATATATATGTATATATATATATATATATATATATATATATGTATATATATATATATATATATATATATATATATATATATATATATATATATATATATATATATATATATATATATATATATATATATATATATACATATATAATTTTCTCTTCCACATGATAAGTACTATCTGTAGTGAGTTCTATGGGCCACTGTGACTGAAATAGAATAATTAAATTGAAATTGAAATTTGATAAACTGATCTCGACTCAAAACCGAAACTTCGTGACTGGGGTGAGGCGCCAGCCATGGTAACGTGACAGATCGCTCGCATACACATTTTGTTATGACTGATCGACCTATAAAAAGCAATGTGCAGAGGCCCTCTGCATTAATTTACCAACTGTCATGCGTTTGCCATGTTCTCATAATGGTCCAAATTTCAAATTCTTGGAAATTAGGTTTTTTCCTTTTTGGCTCAGTGTTCTTTGATACACCTCCTTGAGAAGTGGACAAGTTCGTATATCTAAAATGTGCAAGCTCCACACAAAGGCCTCAGAATATACGAACTGCAATAGGGTGAATGATCCATACAAATTTATTTCGAGGTTTTCCTTTGTGTTGATATCCCATGTGTAGGCCAGTTGTGAGGACGGTACATACACACAATAGGGTGAATGATTCATACAAATTTATCTCGAGGTTTTACTTTGTATTAATTTCCCATGCGTAGGCCAGTTGTAAGGACGGTACACACATTTCAGATGACAAACCAGGAAAAAGCAAAGGCATGCGTCACAATTCCTATCCATTTCATACTTGGTGCGTACGTTGGGTCTCCTATCTATTCTCCCAAGTCCGCCCATCCAGTCACATGCAGGAACAGCACATTTTCAAACTGATATGGGCAAAAACTTAACATTATAAATTGTTATAAACATAAAAGCACGCGTTATTATTCACGCTGAACCAAATGTCTATAATCCAAATTCGCATAATATTTATCTGCAGACAGGTAGTGCAGCAGTGTAACGCTAGTGGGAAGACCTCTATCGTTGTGCTTTTTTGCCCCTAATCAGTAAACCAACTTGATCGTATATTGGGTAAGATGAGACCATACGCTTGTTTGGTTTTATAATGTTTACAATGTCATGAAAATCAATGCATCGTTTCAAACCATGCAGGAAGAAAAGAGTTTTCGTCTTCCATATTGAAACCACCTTCATTCACCTTGTGAGTCCCAGGTTGGTCGCTAGGTGCTATTGTGACAGTCGGTACTGTTTTCGTCCATTTTCCCAATCACTATAGGAATAGGAAAACATGATCTCGTCGATTTTATTGTCTTCTGCCTATTTGGCCACCACAATAAACCAATTAAGCGGTGGTCCCGATCTTGTCAAGCAGTTCACGCAAAAATTATTTGCAGCACACATGAAAGGTTACAGTTGGTTGCTTGCCGTTGCTACAGCACTGGTTTGTGGAAACCAGTAGACTACTATCAAAACTTTGGTGGATTATTTAGCATAGGTGTTTCAACCGACATGCACGCACTCGAGCCAGCTAAAACGTGGTCATGTTTTTGTCCCCTTTTATCACACAAATTTTACTTTTTAAGGATACACGTTTCGTGACAAGAAAGGTAAAGGTCCAAACTTTATGGAAATGGAAAACAGTTATTTTGTGTGTGGTCATGATCTTGCCGTTTATGTTCAATTCACTCCGATACATTACGCTTAATAATGACAACAGCTGGATCTTAGCAGCACAAACTTTTACTTTGTCTGTTGCAAAGTTCTTTTAATGCTTTCAGCAATATATGCCTCCTGGAGGAATGACATGCATTTAACCCACACTTTATGCAATTTGAACAATCTCATCATGAAGACTTTTCTCTTTGGCTTACTTTATTCTCAATTCAAACACACACACACACATATGCATATATATATATATATATATATATATATATCACTGTCGTGTCTCTGGTCATTTACCCCCATTGTTGATTGCATATGAGTCAGAACAGAGGACTCTATGTATTATTTTAGAATTAACCAGTGTCTCCCAGAGAAAGATGTTTGTGTGATTATTTTTCACAGAGCTCACGTCGTTAACTTATGTCAGTATACTTGTGCACCTTGACCAGCATCAACCTTTCTCCGAAAGCTGGATTTATTATCCGAGTCATGCACGTGTACAACAATAAAGAGTAATTTTAAATTTTCTTTTTGCATATATATATATATATATATATATATATATATATATATATATATATATATATATATATATATATATATATATATATATATATATATATATATATATATATATATATATATATATATATATATATATATATATATATATATATATATATATATTTATGTTAAGCGAAATATTGACAATGTCTGGACAGTTGAAATATTCTTTTTCGGCACAAATCTTGAATAAACCAGAAGGCCAGTTTTCACAAAGAATGATTAGTTATGCCTAGCTTATCTGGTCTGAAGATTCAATTATTCACAAGAAGACAACACAATTTCGAGACGTTTTTGTGTGGCAGCAGAGCACCTGTCTGACAATGCTTCATTCACGTTACCTCAGTTCACCTGATAGGTCAACACTACTAGTAACATTCCGTACACTAAGGTTTCGTGATAGCCATATTCTTTGTTGTAGAAATGTCGGAGATGAAATTCATGATTCTGTACATGCATTAGGAACTATCGAGTGAAGGCAGATTGTATACAAATACTCAAAATAAATAGCAATGTAGGCCATACAACGCAAAAAAGGGGGTTGGGGTGGGGTGGGGGCCCATTTGTAACAAACGAATAATCTATTTGCAAATATGAACACTTGTGAGTATATAGTTTTTACCGGAACATCAAAATTTGCATGAAACAATTTTATTCAGGGCGTCCATGGTCGCCAATTTTGTGTATGGTGAATTAGTTAACCAGGAATGATGCTGTTAAATTCACAAAGATGCACATTTCCGTATATATCTTTTTGGGTGCAACTGAGAATACATCAATAATATCACATATTAACATGGGTTTTATAGGAAGTATGCTCAAAATAGTCAAATTGGTAGTTCAAGTTATAGCTTGATATGGGAAATATGAGAACATTTATACGACTAAATATACATGCATTTACTTTCTTTTTTATGCTGGATTTTGCTTGTGTGGCAACAATATTTGAGGAGTTTCGTTGTTGATAATGTGCATAGGCCTAGCAATGCTTCGTAGGTACGGTACATCCTTTAATTACCCTGGACTTTTAGATTTTCGTGTGCATATATATATATATATATATATATATATATATATATATATATATATATATATATATATATATATATATATATATATATATATATATATATATATATATATATGAAACCTAACTAGGCAAAATACAAGTACTGTGGAAAGGTTCCCTAAAGAAAGTTAGAACGTCCACATGCATCACAAGTCTACTAGTATTGGCGACTGTATTAGGTTGCATTGGCTCACAAAAGGCATATTGTGAAATTGAAATAGTAAGTGGCGAACATGTCGAATTTTCACCGTATGATTGTCTGGTAAGCAATCATCAGTTTTCGTCATGGGACATGCTTGGTGTAGTAGGCAATAGTGTAGTAAAATGTTCATTCTCTGGAGCCTTGTGTCACATTCACATGAGAAACAATCATTTTGTATCAATTCTGTAGCAATTTCCAAGAACTGTAGAGCAAAATTTGCCTACAAAACTCCAGGTAGACAGCTCTGGAGCAAATTAATGGTGTACTCATTCGCCTCAGGCATCTGCTCAACAAACCAAGGATCGTGGCTTAGGTAATGGCCCATGGGGTTGACATTACTGGATCAAGTATGCATTGTAACTGACAAGGTAGCTATTGTTATATTAGTCAGTGTGTAGTGAGAATTAATTTATAATTGTATAAACATAAAGTTCCTGTGATTACTAAGTATCATTATTAGGAAGGAGACACAGTGTTAATCTTCCTGGCGTCATTTAATATGGCTTAGGTACAGAAAATGAATTTTATTCTGACATTTCATGGTTAGTATATTATAAGTCACATTAATTTATTTATATATGTGAATGCTTGTAAAATGGGCATGGCTGTTCTTTGGAGAGTATCATATCAATGTCTTGTGATTATAAATTTATTAAGTGTATTTTGTTTCGTTTTAAATAGGACTGGCGACCGCATAGACCACATGCAAACTCTTGTGCCTACATGTGCAACGACGACAATTTCAGAAGTGAAATAGAAAAAAAAAGGAGAGATGACACAAGATCAAATATTAGCAGGCTTTCTTTAATTCTCTTTTATGCATAACCAAAGTTCAGTTCGTCGCATATAATGCAGCGATTGTTGTTGGGAAACTAACACGGATTCCAGTAATGATGGCCATGGTAGAGTGGCTATGGTTGACTTCATATATGAGACGAATCTTCCTTTGAGTATAAAGAATAACGGACTTGAATAGAATATCAGATTTATTAACTGCCATCGATGGCAACATTAACCCCATAGCCAGGGGAACTTTCTGTTATATCAAAGGAGTATTGTTGACACGTATGTGAAATACCTGTGATATGAGAATTATCCTGAAAATAAAATGCAAAAAAAAAAAAAAAAAAAAAAAAAAAATGTTTACCTCGTGACTTTTACTTTCTTTGCTCTTTGCTTATAACACTTGGTCTTTATATCAACATTATAACTTGAATAGCTAGAACTCCTAAGAACATCATCTGTTCCCGGAACTTGAGAAAAATGATGTTTTTTAACATCACGAGGTTATGCCCATTTAAGCATCCCACTCCTTATTTAATCCAATGTGAATGGTTTGCATTGACTAGTAAAGACATACCTTTTTATAATGAATATGTATTATTACTACACGTTTATATAATGCTTGCCCTTTGTGTGATGCGTAATGCTCTAAATTTGATTTCCATAGTTAGGGCCAGACATCTTGCCTGAATACTTTTTCCGCGTGTAGCTGCGGGAATTGTATATATGGGAGTGTATATATAGTTTTTTTTTCTCTCTTTATACGAAAACTCATAGATATCCATAACGTCAAACCTCATTTAAAAAGGGCGTACAGAAGAAACTTTCACACCCGTTTTTGTGGATATTTCTGCCTTGGAGTATCAATGTAGATGATTAATGATGTTGAAAAATATCAGGTACGACCTTTAAACTAAAATGTTGTCCTCGATAAAAATTTTAAGTGAGGAAGTACGAATTTGGTGGATGTCAGTGAACATGCAATCAGTAACCGTCTGTGGCACGATAGCCTTGAAAAATTACGATGGAGTTGGATAATGCCAAGCATAGCTAGTAATGGCAATTATGAAACTTTCCGTGATATATTTTTGACAAGGACATGAAGATAGTGGAGACAAGTCAGGCACTGATGATCATGATTGGAGGTTTCATCCCAAAAATGAATTTGCAATGTGTCATCTATCGACCAGAAGGTTGAACCAACATTAGGGCCACACTTCCCACACAAGGTTGATATCTGGCAAACACTGATAGCATTACATTCCGACCATTTCGCTAGTGCTATAGAGTATCATGGTCCAAGTCAATAGCGTTCTTCGACGCGGTTTTGGCGCAAAGGCTCTTTGTGTCTTTACTTTTTCACACATGCCTTTTGTGTCGTACGTTTTTCATACAATGGCGGTGTGCGTTTACCAAAACAGCAAATTATGGTTGCCTGATACATTTTCTGCATCGCCAGGGACGCCAGAACGTTTAAATGTGTAAACGTTCTGGGTTTCAAAGATAAATTCGGGGGAAATCTACATACGAATACAAATACTAAAATATTCCGGTAGATCATCAAAAATATTTAGTCAAAACTCAAATCCTCTGCATTCATAGATGCAAAAAATAAGCGCCATTTGAAGCAAATATTTCCAGACGAATATGATTAAAAGCATCGTGCAAATATATAATGTACCTTAGTATGGGCTCAGGACAATTGCAACTTTCATTAAGTAAACTAAACATTTCAACTTTCCCAGTTTAAATAAACTAAACATATATGGGAGTATCATCAGACGATAAATAAATATGTTTAATGCACAGGGTAAGATTTTGTAGGGATTACTTTGAACTCTACCTTCGATGCATGTGGGACTTGTCAGAAATTGACCTTCCCGATCTTGATCACGTGATTTTTTTTTTGGGGGGGGGGGGACTTGATAATAGATCCGTGTACAAGACATGCCAAATTGTAACAAAAAATGAAGCTACAAGGGAAAATGTTCCAATATTTATCATGGTTTTAGCCTATTTTTAGTGTCATGCAATGTTTTGATAACGTGGAATATTAATCTTGACCTTAGAGTTCAGGTATGCGACTTTCCGGCAAACTGATAAGTATTGTATGGATGGGTTATGGTTGGAGTTTTCATTAATTGCTACCGATCCCATCTTGAAAAAAGTATGGACATTGAACATTAACAGAATGTACCAAATTACGCTGAGCAGAAGTGAGTTACTTCTGCGACTTGTCACTCAGCTTCTCGTACGTGTATTATTGAGATAAAGTGGTCCATGCTACAAAAACCCATATACCGCCCATTTTAAGAACATACATGTTTTCATGACATGGTATCTTTATCATTTTTATGCGCCTTTTTTGTTGTGTACTGAAGCCTGATACTACAGATGCCCGTTTTGTCAACCAAGGAAAGGTCTTATCAGTTTTGGATTACTTCCTTGCAAGTTGTATGGAAGTACATGTACTCATTTTACATTGAGTTATATGCAAACATTTGAAGCGTAACGCAAAGAATAAAAATTGTAAATGCTTCTCCCCACCCACAAGCTACGGCAAAGATATTGTGTCATTTGGCCTCTGAATATACTTTATTTTGATATTTTCCTTGTGTTCTTTTCTGAACGTACATGCAATTTAGATAATTTACAAATATCTATCGAATAGTAATGGTGAAAGTGCGATATTTTGAATTGAATAGTAATAAAGTGAAAACATGCAATAGAGAAGTTGTACGGAGCAGCACAGAGCTATGTTATTTTGTCCATGAAGAACGCATAACAATTTACAATCGGTCGAAAATCGGGTCGAAAAATAGTCAGAAACCTTTAGTTCATTTCACATAGCACATGGAGTACTCGGAGAGAGAGGAAGGTAAACTGACATATACATATGCAGCGATGATGAGGAATGATGGCCACTTTTACTGAACTGTAGTTTTGGTAATCATATCTGCAAGGATAGATCATAATTTCCGCAGTTTTGATGATGGACAGGCACAAGTTACACAAATCCAAGTGATATTTTACGATGAATTATGCCAAAAGAAAAAAAAATGTCATCGAACGCAAAATAATATTACCTACGAAACGCATGGAATCCAAATGTGAATTTATAATCATCTAACTTAAAGCGTGTGATTATATTCACAGAAATGATTAAAATATCAATGCAAATCAGACATACAGTAGACATCATGAATTTCCATATAATAATATTAGCTGGGATAAAATGAGAATCAATCTCTCTCTCTCTCTCTCTCTCTCTCTCTCTCTCTCTCTCTCTCCCTCTCTCTCTCTCTCTTCACAACAATGCCAGCAATGCGGTTTCAAAAAGAGTTTGTCATGCTGACGGACAAACGATATACATTAGGTGACTACACAAATGAGGACCTGGATGGTGCCCCCCCCCCCCCGGGCACATACTCAATATCTGGGTGGGTGTGTACCGCAGATATTTTTATACAACACCCCATCTTACTTCTACACCAGATGTAAACTTGTACATTTTCTTAATCCTGTGATGTGTTGAACGGAATGCTGCATTGGTGCATGCTGTTGCATTTTGGAGGCCAACATTCCAATTTTAAACAAGTTTTAGCATATTCTTACTTCTCACACCCACCCCACCCCCCCCCCCCCACCCAAAGAACTTACTAATCATATCCTATATCTCGAGTTCACACAAATTATCGTTACAAATGAAAACAGTGCCGTTCCCGTGACACATACCAACTACAATCCAACATGGGATTTCCTCCCCCGCCCCCCTGTGGGCGGCAGACCGAATGTCACCCCGACAAAACATTGTTAACTGACACCGCTGTCTCGTTCAATAGTGTTTTCTCGGGGCGACATTTGGTGTGCCACCTACCACACTGGTCATGGTTTATTTTCTTATATTGTGTGTCTTACTATCTAACAAAGTTTCATAATCTAAATACACGTGTAGTCTATCTACAAAGAACATTTATTCAGGGAAAATATTGCTATTCAAAACACAAAAAGGTAAGGTTTACTTCGAACATTATGTTGGCCTTGGTTACGATGGTCACGCACTCAGTACAGCCTCAGTTTCACAGGCTGCCATCAGACAAAATGTTGACTGTAATCATATAATGGCTAATTGTTCATTCACACGTGCCTAATCATGATTGTGAATTACGATTGGTTCACTGGCCAATGGAGATTTCCACTGCGGCGTAATGAAACAAATTGACGATACCAAAATGGCGGATGCCATGCTCGCTTCGGTGAACGATTTGCATGCAAACACAAGAATACTGAATGGCTTAAGCTTCACCAATTGAAAATAATCTAAAGACACGTGCAATCTATCTACAGAGAATATTTATTCATTGCAAACATTGTTAGTAAAAACACAAAGGTAATATTTACGTCAAACATCGTGTTGGCCCTGGTTACGAGGGTTTGGGCACTCAGTCCTGCCTCAGTCTCAGTGTACCGCAATCAGACAAAATATTGACTGCTACTAAGAGTGCTTGCGGAGACACATTGAATGTCCCTCAGCTATAAACAATTAGATTCTTTTTTTAACTTGAAGTGTGAGAAACGTTAATTTATTCTATATTTCACAATATACCACATAAGATTTGTCGTGGGAACCTGATTCCAACGATCGAACAAGGTGTCGTTCCAGCGACACAAAATAAGTTTTGGTGAGCAGCACTTTCGATGTTATCGAGTTTCTGTATAGACATGTTAACAATCTGCAATGTCCAGAAAACACCTGTCACTAATTCTATAAACATAACTATTTTCCACGCATACTCAAACTAAATGGGTTTCCTTAAAGGTGTATAGTGTGCCCTTGGTCTCATTAATGCATATGAATGATAAGCCTCCACTTAAATTAAGTTTTGTGTCGACGATCTCTTAGTTTCCTCAATGTGCAAAACGACGGGAATGGGACACAGAAAATTAACATTGATTTGGGAAAAGAGGGCAGATGGCCATGTTAAATCAAACATACTATATATATATATATATATATATATATATATATATATATATATATATATATATATATATATATATATATATATATATATATATATATATATATATGATATGTTGCATTTCTTTCAATTAAATAAGTGTCACTTTTCATAAAGTCACATACTGGTTAATGCACAATATCTGGCAGATTTAAATTCGTAGGCTTTTCTCAGACAAAGCGATGTGATAAAATTATCTTATCACATCGCAGAGACCCAGCCCTGTCAACGAGACTTTTATATTTGTTACATGGTATGTGAGCGCCATTGTCGAATATACATATGCAAAACTTATACTTATGGAATTAGAGCTTATTTCAGCATTATGTTCCTTTCGTGATTAATATAATGCTTAATTTAAGGGCAAGTGACAACATGATGCCCGAAAATCAAAATGATCAGAGTTAGATGTTCATATAGCAAAAACGACCCCCCCCCCCCCGAAAAAAAAAAAAAAAAAAACGAAAAAGAAAAAAATGGATTGGCTCAGTAAATTAAATATGTGCTTCAGGATGGGTTTTTCCAGTATATCAGCAGTTTTGTCAATAATATTATAGCGCAGTACGCCTGCTATGATGTCATATGGCACTTTTTTTATTAAAAAGTTCGCACAGAAATTGCTTTGTCTTTTCGGCATTATATATATATATATATATATATATATATATATATATATATATATATATATATATATATATATATATATATATATATATACGTATAGCGCATTTAGTGGCGTTGTTGAATATTATAATTATAAGCAAAATTCTGTTATTTATATGATTTGGGCCAAACCTCAACATTGATAAAAGGTTGTGTTTTAAACCGATCATTCCAGTTGTTTTTGTACGTGGTTACCAAGAGAAATAAAGAATCTTATAAGGTGCGATGAGGCCTAAGGCATTATTTTTGAACATGGTCATCGTAACCCACAAAGGCTAGATTTGCTTGGACAGATCTGTGTTATGACGTGCACGAGGAAAACATGTGCCTTTGCATTAACACACAAAAAAAATCAAAGTTAAAAAGGAGTTCAGTTAAAAATCATAAAGTAAATCGCAACAGCTTAGGTACAAAGACCATACTATTTTTCAAATTCGAAGGAACATATTATTTTCCATGAATCACTTCATATAATGAGGTTAAGGGTACTGCCATCAGCACTTCCCAGCCTCAATAAACGACTAAAGCGGCAATTTGAAGGTGGTAAAGTATGTTTTTACCCTTTTAGAAAGAGAATATTCTATGGTATCAGTAATGTCTTGGCAACTTTCCCCAAATTTCACTGCACCTTTTTTCCAAAATAGGGCGAATCAGAACTATTAGAATTATTTTGCTATCTTATAACGTGTGATATATGTGTATTTGCATATTTTATTATATTTATCTATGCGTATCATATTCAATTCTAATTTGTTTGGTCTTTTTCCCCGCTAGATTTAAGTGTGTGCACATCAAAACGGTAAAATAAAAGCGACAAATTCATTTAAAGTTAAACTGAATACCTCCTGATGAGCTAACTGTCTCCCTTTTCCCTCTGTCTCCTTTCTGCAATGATTGTAGCAACTACAGACAAGTGACGTCTTAGTGATTTATGCATAGCGGCTTCAGGTATATTTTACATCTTATGAATAAGCCTTGATAATATATATATATATATATATATATATATATATATATATATATATATATATATATATATATATATATATATATATATACATATATATATATACATACATATATATAATTTTGTATATATATATATATATATATATACATATAATGCATTATCACTCCAGTATGCTGGTGGTCAATAACTAAAAGAACAACTCAATCGCGCCTTAACCTGTACTTAAGTTCAAATATCAGATAAGCATTTCCTCCGCTCAAGTTGGTAAGGATGACGTGGACTAGGATTCGAAAAAAATAATATATAACTTATGATCAAGCACGCAAACAAAGAAGCAAATAAATATATAAACGTTTGCAATAGGGAATACGAAAGAAAAACAACAGTAAAACAAAAGTAATAAGTTATACTGTGAATGGTTGACGCAGCTTCCTGCAGAAGTCAATAACGCTGTGGAATGTGATATGAACGCGTTTGAAGTGAGAAGCCTTTGCCTAGCAACAGCGTTGTTTTGCAGACATTTTCAGTAAACCATATGCGTCTTCTTGTGGTATACAGAAGCGTGACATTACAGGTGTCAATTTTCGAAACCATGGGGATGTATTTTCAGTTTTGGATTATTTTGATGCAATTTATAGGCAAGTATTTATTTCCATTTCGCTTGCGTGTTAAACAGTTGAAAAATTGGTGAAAAATGAAACTAAAAACAAATGTTTCCTATTTCATAAGCATTGATGAGAGCTGCAGCTTTTGCCCTGAACGTATTTTGTAGGGTACTACCCTGCTTGTGATTTCTGTGTCTCCCTTCAGAGAATATATATCAGATATTGTACGAACATGTGTCATATTTGAATGGTGATGAGTGTTATATTGAGAATACATTGAAATGAAATCACACCCAAATATAATTTATTCGATGTATTTCTATCACATGACACATTCCGTATCCTAATGCCTCGTCTGAATCGTCAGATACGAATGAACCAGATACTATTTAATAAAAGTT
This sequence comes from Hermodice carunculata, assembly GCA_964020975.1. NCBI lineage: Eukaryota > Metazoa > Annelida > Polychaeta > Eunicida > Amphinomidae > Hermodice > Hermodice carunculata. The sequence goes on from CAXHWN010000555.1 coordinate 1,899,225, forward strand.
ATGATTTTAATTCACCCTTTACATTTAATTTCTGGAATTTAAACTAATTTCTGGGAATTTTCAGGACTATAAGGTGTATTCCTTGGAATTCAATGGCGATTACCTTAACTGTATTCACAGGAGCATATGGCAACGATCCCATGAACCTAAGTGAACTACTGGAAACAATGAATTTGCTTCCTGAGAACGTATATATGTATATATATATATATATATATATATATATATATATATATATATATATATATATATATATATATATATATATATATAAATATATATATATATGGAAATAGACCAGCATTTACATGATGTTGAGTAACTGTGCACAGGAGTATTTCTCACAAAATATTTGACAAAAGTGCAATAAATATTCACAAAGGGTATTCAATATTTGACGAACACAAATGTGCATAAATATGGTTGTGGCTTAATAAAAGATATATTTAGAAATATTCTTAGCAGCTGTTTGGATGGTACAATCCAATGATACAAAATACTGGGCCATCTAATTTTCCGACAAAGAGTCACACAGATTACCAAAATAGATGTTTGTGAAATGATAAATGAATCCCACCATCGCATAGAAGCAAGCTGTCCGATGCTGCAGCTGCTCGTTTTGATATTTCCAGGTGCTTAATATTTCCAACTTAGCGGGGGGGGGGGGGGAGGGGGGGGGGGAGAAAACTATGCTAATAGGCGAACCGCTTCAACAGTTAAACCGACTCATGAACATTATATTCAACAATGACACGTCCCATACTGTGGTACTGTGTAAGCGATTCTTACATACCACTGTATTATTTTTTTCTGTTACTAAAAAGAAACATGCAATTAGCTCTTTGCATTTCTGTTGCTTAAAGTAGGTCAAGTGACCAAGCCTCCATCTTGGATTCTTTTGGTTATTACTCAATTTTAACCATCACTTGACAACCTTATGTTTTCAATCACTCAAAGACCTATTCATAATTACCTAACAAAGCTACAATAATACGAAATGGGACATTGTGGCACATTTAAAGAGAGCACCAGGCATATCAATCAAACCGCAACGTATATCTACGTATAACAAAAACAGTTGGGTATACAATTCTCATGTGCCATGACATAAACCGGTTTTAATTGTAGTTTCCCTGTATTCATTTGTGTTGCAGCTGTCGTCTCAAGACCAGACATCATAAAACCCCCTTCTGACCTTGTGGTAAAAGCAGGGGACGTACAGGCAAAGTTAACATGCCAAGCTCGTTTGGAAGGTGTACGTATATAAACTGCTGTTTTCGATTATATTGTCACCAGCTAGTCAGTTACAGACAGGATGATATGCTGATAACATTGCAGGGTGGTGGGTTCCTTGTTATGTCTTTAAGTACAAACTGCGACTAAAGTGGAACGCCTTAACACAAACTGCCCTGAAGTAAAGTAAGGGTGCTAGATTCATATATCTTGCAAAAAAGGGCTTTTCATCCCAGTACCAGGGTGCCAGCAGGTACAAAAAATATAATAGTTTAGGTCCAGAGCTTTGCTCGGCGATCTTTATGAGCATTACGCCCAAAGCTCGTCCAAGAATGCTGTTGACTCAGTCTAAAATGTGGTACTGGATGGGTGAGTACTCACTAGATCATTATAGGGATGTGTTTGAATATTTCCCGGGGAAGTGTAATTTTCACGCACTCGACGAACATATTCAACAGAAAACCGAGCAGATTTGAGAAAGAAGAAGTTTGAAGGCAGTATGTGTGCTGTCCAAGATTATAGTTGTGTCGGAAAAGTAAGATTCACATCTTTCATTATTCGATGCCATTGTACTGTGTCTTCACTGGTGTATCTGTCACACACACACACACACACACGGGGGTGGGGTGAGACATTGTCCATATTTTATATGGTACGTGTCAGGAGATGCTGCGACCAACTGGTTTATAAGATGTTGTTAACATGCTCCAATTTTGTACAAGTCTTCTTTTAACTACTCAAAAGATCAACTAGGTTGTGCATAATGCATTTTTCAGCATTTATTTGTATTCTCCCGTGCTGATCAATCATTTGTGTTTATTTATGATAATTAAGCATAAGTGATAGACCTAGGTACACACTTCCTGACTTAACTGGCTAAAAGCCAATGACAAGTTACCACTAGTTATGGTTGAATATATCCCACAGGTCAACTTAGCGCATGGGTCCTTTATCTATGCCTGTTTCGTTTAAAATGAAAATAGATGGAAATGAACTGTTACATCATACATTTATGTCCATCCCGAAAAAAAAAAAAAAAAACCTCCGATGATTTTCTGAATTCCATGTATATTGTGGCTTTTACATCACGTTCTTTTCCACTTACATTCAGCAAAACACACATAGGTTGCACATTTTGAAAGCCATTTTAACATCTTTAAGATACTTATATATAGAAAAGTACCATAAAAGCAATGTTCAATATCATTGTGTCTTTAAATTTTAAAAAATAAATGGTGTATGCTGCCGTTTAATATATACCTGTATGTTTTAAGGTCGTGCCCTTGGTCTGGGAGGTGGCTAATCGCGATCGTATCTATGATACTAAAACTGGAATTTCAGAAAAACACAAAACAAAATTTGATATCGAAAAATTACCGGGCGAATATTATAATCTCATCGTGAAGAAAGTCGACGTAAAGGATGGAAACAAATATACGTGCAGGCTAGCGGAGGCACCCAAAAATCCCAAGCCAGGTCAACTGGTAGTGCTGAGTAAGAAATGTTCTTTCCCTTTTCGTCGAGCAGTATAGCATTAGTTGGGAATGCGTTTTTGAACACCAGGGTTGACAGTTCTTAAACACTCATCCTCGATGGATTTATTTTGGTGTATTCAATGTATTGCGTGATAATGTAGTTGCAAGAGAAGTCTTACAGTGGTTGCCATACTGTATGTTTATTGAATTATTAAATGTTTGTATACATAAATATATGGAGAAACGGAAGAAAAAATGAAACACTGGAAGCATAAATTAATGAAAGAAGAATGTGAGAAAGCACTGCTGGGAGGATTCACGAATTAAAGAGTAAGGGTTGAAGCGGGACGGGAGGAATAAAGGATCAGAGGGATGGATGAAGGAAATGAGCGACACTGACTTCTAAAGACAAGTACATTGAAATAGTGTATTATGCGGAAAATTCTGAGAAAATCCATGCAGCATGTCCATTTGTATTTATAATACACATGTGCTCCAATGCAGCATATATGCATTTCTATAATGATGATGATAATAATAATAATAATAATAATAATAATAATAATAATAATAATAATAATAATAATGATGATGATGATGATGATGATGATGATGATGATGATGATATTATTATTATTATTATTAGTATTATTATTATTATTAGTATTATTATTAGTATTATTATAGAAATGCCTATATTAGTGCTGCTCCTGAGTAATTTTCAATCAATTACAGAGACACCTAATCTTACATGGAAGTCTACGGAGGTAGGAAAGTCAGTTGAGCAACAGTGCAAAATAGAATATGGAGCAGTGACCGAAGAAGAGTCAAACCCAGGAGTTTTGCCGCAAATGGAAATATATGTCGGTGCTCAGAAAATGGCAGGAACACCAAAACGGGAAGCAGGAGCCCCGGGTAGCAAACCCCATTTCCTGACACTGGTACCTCAGCCTTGTTTACGCTGAACCGTCCACAACTGTTTCTATTGTATGTAAGAGAGCCACGTGTAAAGATATCAGTGCAGGCAAAGTTCTTTAAGTAGCGTGCTAAATTTTCTTCGTTTTATTTAAAATGTGTGAAGTTTTCATGGTAAAGTGTCACATTAAGTCGGATAAATATACGTGTAAGTTTGTATGTGTGCCACGGAGATTGACTGGACGAGTCAATAACTGGATGCTTATACAATCTATTTAAAATGAAAAGGTAAATACTCTCATTTGCATCTCGGCCCCATGGAGTACAAATAATAATTAATTAAAAAAACAAAGAAAGAAAGAAAGAACGAAAGAAAGAAAGAAAGAAAAAAGAGAGAAAGAATAGCTTGAAAATTAGGCAAACCTTTAAATTATACTCATTCATGAACTGAAGCTAGACTGAAATTTCTACTTGCTCAGTCTGTCAAGTACAACCCTAAAGCTGAAGAAAACGACCAGAACGTCACGTGCATTGCCTACACCAGCAAACCTTCATTCCGTGTAGAAACAACACAAAAGGTGCAAGTAAAATGTAAGTATAATTCTTACTCCAGTTGGGGCACAGACTACCTTTTTGGGATATTACATTGTTGTTCCCCTGAAGGAAGATGGAATAACCATTGTATGTGTTAAGTCGAATACACGACTGGCATACCTGTATCTAATTATTGTAGAAGTAATTTTATTTTCTGGCGATCTTGGCGCATGTATGAGTTTCACATCATCGCGAACCGTGCGCGCACGAGAGAGAGAGAGAGAGAGAGAGAGAGAGAGAGAGAGAGAGAGAGAGAGAGAGAGAGAGAGAGAGAGAGAGAATCTCATTTTATCCCAGCTAATATTATTATATGGAAATTCATGATGTCTACTGTATGTCTGATTTGCATTGATATTTTAATCATTTCTGTGAATATAATCACACGCTTTAAGTTAGATGATTATAAATTCACATTTGGATTCCATGCGTTTCGTACGTAATATTATTTTGCGTTCGATGACATTTTTTTTTTCTTTTGGCATAATTCATCGTAAAATATCACTTGGATTTGTGTAACTTGTGCCTGTCCATCATCAAAACTGCGGAAGTTCGGTATAGTGGCGCTAAAACCCTTCCTCACATGCTGGATTTATTATGCTCTGAAAACCTGGTGGGTGGGGGAGGGTGTAACTGAATGCCTGAAATCCTAACTTCAACCTGTCTTGTTCTGTAAGATTTGCCACAAAAAAGGACAAAGAAATTCATTAAAAAAATTCCTATATCAATGGAGCGTGTCCGTTTCAACTAACATGGTAGAGACCCACCCGAGGTACATTGCCACCAAGTTTGAAGACAATCTGGAGGGAGGCTTTTCAGAGGAAGTCTAAAAACGCGAAGTAGCATTAGAGAGCCTATTGACTTGCATAGTAAATCAATAGGAAAGGTGCATTTAACAGAAAGTATCCGAATTGCAAAAAAATCCTTAAAAGTCAGGAATCCTCAGCAGTGACACCAAGTCAACAACTTTGTTTGATCCTACCACAAGGAACATATCCAACAAGTTTCGGCGTGATCTGAGTGACAGTTCTGGAGGAGAAGTCGAAATTAGCGAAAATGCCCCTATAAAATCACCCCCCCCCAAAAAAAAAAAAACCTGCCATCTGGTGAACTAGGAGTCTCTAGGAGTGTCCCTGTGTAATATGCAAAGCAATTGGGTGAAAAACAAAACAAAACAAAACAATCAAACAAACAAACAAAAATCATGAAAATTCCTAAAATCAATGGAGCGTGACCATTTGAGCAATCTTGGTAGAAATTCACGCAAGGTATATTGCTATTGAGTCTGAAGTCAATCGGGATGATGGTTTGGGAGAAGTCGAAAATGTGAACAACCATTAGAATTGCCATTGACTTATATAGCAATCCATAGGAAAGGTGTATTCACCGATAAGTACCCCAATTAAAAACATTGCTCAAAATCAGGAATCCCCAGCAGTGACACATAGAAAACAACTTTGTTTGACCCTTTAACAAGGAACATATCCCATAAGTTTCAGCTTAACCAGAGTTACATTTCTGGATAAGAGGTAAAAAAATAGCAAAAACACACAAAAAATTCATAAAAAGTTAAAAAAAGTGAAGCGCCACCTGTGAAACAAATCAGGAACTAAGATTCCCTAGGAGTGCTCCTGTGTGATATCAAAGTAATTGGGTGAGCGATTTCAGATAAAAATGTTTTTTTTAAATACCAAAATCATTGGGGCATTACCATTGGAACACACTTTGTACAAACCCACCCCAGGTTCATTCCCACTAAGTTTGACGTAAATCTGGATGACAGTTTCGGAGAAGAAGTCGAAAATATCAATTGTGGACGGACGGACGGACGGACGACAGACGAATGACCATCCTATAAGCTCAGCCGACTGACAAGTCAGTTTAGCAAAAAATCTTTACGTGCAAATGCATCTTATGTTTAAAAAATAATGTCTGAAATATATTTTCAGTTCCTGCTAAGAGACCAAGTGTCACTCCAAACAAATACATATATGGCCTAGGAGAGAAGCTGACGTGTTCATCAGAAGGCAACCCAACGCCTGTAATTACATGGAAAAATTTGCATGCAAACGACTCCAGGGCCAATGCACATCTCCATGTGGTACATGATATGGTAGGCTCCAACTTGTGGGAATGTTCCGCACAGAATAAACTAAATAATATCGCCATGACACTAACGGTTAATTTTACAGTAGGTAAGTACCTTTAAATATGTGGTATTCAGAGTTCCTATTAAACATTGTCATTGTGTTGGACGCCAGGTGCTTGAATTATGTTCATAAATAGGTCACGTACTTTTAAAAATAAAACATTCGTATCTAGCTTATACAGGGAATATCACTTACGGACCGACAGCTGCTCTTGAAAATCGCACCTGAACAAAATTTCAATTTGAGTACGATTAAACTGTCTTTTGATTGACCACAATTTAAGGTTGAATGTTAAGTCAATAAAGCAGCGATCGTGCATATGTACTTTATAACTAGTAAAGAAGATTTGCTTCACAGCAAATCTGCCTGGGTGCCTTCAAAATGAGAACAGTTTAAAATGCTACACTTTGCCACTGTTTAACATTATCTAAATTTTGTCTATTAGCCTAATTTTTATAAAGTAAAATGCTACAACTTTGGTTCTTGGTTTATTGGATGTGGCCATGGCACAAGCATATAAAATGAAGTTTGAATGAAACTACTTTATATATGAAAGTTTTGAAGATTTTCAACATTTTTATTTTGTGTATTTGCCTAGTTTGCATCAATTGAAAGCTTACAACTTTGGTTTATGGTTCATAGGGTGGGGCTTTGCCCCAAACCCATAAATTGAAGAAGGTATGGCACCTCCATCTATAATAGTTTTGAAACTATTCGAGATTAACATTTTACATGCTTACTTAATTTGCATAAATTAAAATCCTACAACTTCAGTTCCTATTTCATTGGATGCGGCTTTGCCACAAACCTATAAATTGAAGTTGAAGTCGCATGTCTATGTATAATAGTGTTGGGGATATTCAACTTTGAAATTTGTTAAAGCCCCTTATTAGCATTATTTGAAATTCTACAGCTTATACTGTCCATTGTATTCGCAGGTGTCACAAACGTTTATATGCTCATTAAAATTTTGAGTATCTGCAATATTTTGGAAGATATATGGAGCTTTTAAAATTTAAATTACCCCTAAATTTACATTCTTTTAAACATCATGACTAATGCAAATGACATGCACAATTTCACAGGTTAGGTCAGTCACCATAGCAAGTTTGGTGGTTTTCGAAAACACATAGTTCTTGAAAAATTCTCCAGACCAACTTGGTCGTGAAGAAGAAAGAAAAGAAAGAAAAAGAAAGAAAGAAAGTTCCAGTGTTTACTAATTCAGTGAAACCTCTCTACAGTGGGCACCCTTGGGACCAGAGAAAAGTGTCCACTCCTGAGAGGGTCAGCCCTTCTGGGGAGTATGGATGAGTACGTGTGCATGTATATGTACAATATTCATACATGCAATTATGTATGTACAGTGTATACAAATTATGATTCAAGGGGATGAGCATACATACAACACAAAACTGTGTTTCTTCCTTTATTGCATAAACAAATTTTATCAGAAGCTGTCAAGAAACTACCTATACAAGTATCTGTGAAACAAGACAAGCACTATACTGTCTCAGCATTGGCTATGAAGAACAGGCTTCATCTTACTGGCTAGAAGAGAGCAAAGACATGAAAGTGTGCAATGAGATGACACAAATTATACCCTTCTTGGTCTGGCCACTCAGCTCTGTATGTAGTCCACTTTTTACGGAGTGGGCCACTCAGGCTTGTTCTGCGTAGTTGTCTGGTGCCTGTGTTCTCTTGGGACTGACATGCGCAGCAGTCTGACATTGCCTCAGGCAAAAACAGGCCAGCTAGGACACCAGTTTCAGTAACGGTGCATTGAGAGGTCTGTGCAGCTCTAGTGGAAACTATAGTCTACCTGGTACATATGGCAGCATGGAGTCGATCTGTTCTTGCATGAACAGAAAGAGATTCTCTGTATTTTATTGAGAGCCTCATTACACAGTTGTTGGGATACTCCCCCTCCCTCCTTTTTTTTTCTTTGCTGCAAGACCCAAACCTTCCAAATTATACACATCGCCTGTATGGATAAAAAGCTGCCTGTGAGACAGGTTCAAGCTAATTTATTATGAACGCAAAATGGTTGCCTGGCACCAAAGAGGTCATGCACTATGTCATACAGCAGGCAGTTCAAGGCCTGCATGTGGATTGGGCAGAAATTCGGTGAATTTAACATATACAAGTATTTAAATTCCCCAAGTTTTGTTTGTGTGCTATTGGAATTACCAGTTGTCTTAAACCTGTATATGGAGTTATAACTTTGTGTCTGTCTGGAATAGTTTGGGAGACATAGAGCTTTTAAAATCTTAATTGCCCCTAATTTGCATAACTTTAAACATCATGAGAAGTCCAACCCAGGTGCCTAATTTCACTTGTAGGTGAGTCACCATGGCAAGTTTGATGATTGTTGAAAAAGTAGTGTCTGAGAAAAACTCCGGACAAATTTGGTCTTAAAGAAAAGAAGAAAGAAAGAAAGAAAGAAAGAAAGAAAGAAAGAAAGAAAGAAAAAAAGAAAGAAAGAAAGAAAAAAGAGTTTAAAGAAAGACAAAAGGAAAGAAAAAAATAATTCTTGGAAAAATTAAATGTCTGGGTGTGCAGCCAGACATAACTATGATAGTAAAGCCCAGAGCAGGACAGCCAGACATAATTATGATAGTAAAGCCCACGACAGGACTGCCGGGTCATAATTGTAAATTTACCTAAAAGTAAATTGCATACAGGATGTACCAATAAAAACAATAAAGAATGAATCGGACATGCGGCTAGGGCGCGTGTACTGTTTCAATTCCTTCCTTCCTTCCTTCATTCATTCACCCATTCATTCATTTATTTATTCATTTATCTATACATTTATTTAATTGTGGTTAGATGGTTCGTTGGTTAGTTAGTTAATCAATCAGTAAGTGTGTTACTCAATTACTTCGTCAGTCAGTCGGTCAACCAGTTAATAAGTCAGCCAGTCGGTTAGGTAGTTGGTGAGTTGGTAGTGATAATATGTTTTTTATCTCTTTGTAGTTCCATTTAAAATCACAACCACAACAACCCCATCACCTGGAAAAGCAAGCCGTGTGGAGACGGCATCAGTCGCGACTTTCTTGGGTGTTCTCTTCCTGGCACCTGTTTGGTAGCTGCAAAGGCTTGTATTGCTTACAATGTTTGGGCACTAATTACATTTCCCCAATTGTGACGGCATTCATGCCAGGCAAATATCAACAGATACCGATCCACTATGAACTGGCTATTCACCATTAAGCGTGAATTTTTAACTGCACGTGATACTTTACCTCACACTGAAAGGTGATATGATATATTGAATTTGCTAGAATTCCTCCTTGCTGACGTTAACGATGATTTAGCCCTACTTGCAAGAGTTCACTGATGACTGACCAGTGCTTGGTGAGGCACTTCTCTTTCTTCATTGATGTTTATTTGGAAAGCGCATCTTAATGCTCTGCATTCTCTTAATATCGTTTATGTAAATGTGATCAATTTACCCTCTTGCAAACCAGCAAACAATATATGTAAAGACTCGTATTAACTTATCATTATTGTTATTATTATTGTTGTTATTATTATTATCATTATTGTTATTCTTATTATTTTTTATTCTCATTACTGTTATTATGAATATCATTATTGTTATTCGTTTTTTATTTTCATTGCTATTATTGTTATTATTGTTATAATTAGTAGTAGTAGTAGTAGTATCATTATTATTGTTGTTATTATTATTATTATTATTATTATTATTATTATTATTATTATTATTATTATTATTATTATTATCATTATTATTAGTTTATGAGACATATTCCCTTCGTATTTTTAACAGCAAGGCTAAAAATGGAAATATAAACAGCGCAAAACCATAATTTACATCAATCACAAATGGCGGGCACAAAAACTCTGTTTGAACATATATTATTTCCTTATTATTATTCTGCAGCAATTGTGAATGTTTAGCTTGAAACATTTACAAAGATAACTTTACAGGTCATTTTGAGCTACTCCTTGATATATTTATAAATTAAAATGGCTAAAACTGAAAATATTTTACACAACGCCCTCGTCTTTGCGACATTTTGAAAGTGCACATTATAATACAGACAGATTAGAATACAATAATGGAGACTTGAAGCGCATATAGAGAAAGCTGGATTACGCTCATTGAGATTGTGACATACCCATCATATTGGATAGAGCTGTACCTTTGTACAAATGTGGGCAACAAACCCAGCATATAAAGAACAGAAACAGTACAATTGCTTTGAGTTTTCATTGGTAATTCATGGAATAATTTATAATTAGTGAAAAAAAAGTCAGTGGCCAACGAAACCTGACAGCGGTGCATTTTGGGGAAACCATTTGTTTCACACCGGAATTCTTATCTCATATACAGTTCAAACTAATGATGTGAATAATAACTGTGCCTGAATAGAAATGCATTTGAAAGGTGTACAGGGTCTTCATGAAATACATTAGTCTATTCAAACACAGGAAAACGGGTTAAAGATGCACATTTGGCATTAAAAGAAATCAGGGTTGGTCGCATGCAGTTACCTGGCTGCATTGTAACATTTGTTCCGTTGATTTGGCCCCACTGGCAAACACTGACGTGCCGCTTGTCAGGCTTTTGTCGTCAAGAACACGCCGCAAATGGCACCAGTTTGCTTAGTTTCTGACCCAAATTTGAGTCACGTAGAGGTCCTTTGTGAAAACTCCCATACCATAAAAGGGTACTTGTAAGGGAATCTACCTCTAACATAAACCAAAAAGGTCCACCAAAGACCAACCGGCGTGAGCCACAGAGAGCTGATGGCATGGCTGGTGATAAATTTACTGAGCATCTATAAGGTGCACTTATAGATTATGACTACTGTTTAACTTTTAAAATACCACCATGGGTGCTACATAATTAGTACCAAGAATTTCCAAGACTGTCTTTCTTTGGAGTGACGAAATGTCGGAAAATTGGTCTTGTTGACATTTTTGGGCCACTGGAAACCAACAAACAAGTGTAGTCACTTTTACAGGGAATGAAATTGTGTGATTTTAATGACTTCCCCAATGGAGACATTTTCAAAATCCAACCCCTAGGCGGGACACAAGATAACCATTGGAAAACATAATCGCTCTTGTTCATATGTACCTGGGTTTCTGCAAAGTGGGGAAAAAACACGTCCCTCGCTTGCTTCCTTTTAAGTTGCGATGTAATCCAAACTCGTTGGCATGTCCTCTATCATGAGACTTCACATGCTTGCGAAGGTAGCGGTCCAGGGCGAGTTTTGCATCCTGTGAAGCGTTTGGCAGAAGACTCTCAGGATTTCCTTCAAGAATCCATTGCAAATCATTGGCCTGCCCACCAATGCCCTTTTCTCGCACGAGCAGCAGTGTTGTTTAAAAGTCGCTAATTTATGTTCTTGTGGCCCATGGCTGAGCGTATATTAATTCCATTTTTAACAGCCAATTTTGTTCAAATAGTTTAGACTGGAATAGTAAGTCTCAGATATATCGACTGTACATGTTGGCAAACAATAGGAAGTTAAGTATATAACACCCCCTTTCAACCCCCACCCCGCCAAAACAAGAATACATATACATATACATATATATATATATATATATATATATATATATATATATATATATATATATATATATATATGTATATATTTATATATATATATATATATATATATATATATATATATATATATATATATATATATATATATATATATATGTATATATATATGTATATATATATATATATATGTATATATATATATATATATATATATATATATATATATATATATATATATATATATATATATATATATATATATATATATATATATATATAATAAATAAATAGACAAATAAAAAATCCATCCAGTCGAGGTTCTGCAAGTTTGTGTTTTGAATTTTTATCGCATGCCGGATTTTAATTCTAACAAATTGAGATTGGACAGATTAGGGTGGAATAACAGGCCAGCTATGTTGAGCATATGCTAGTTCGGAAACAATGAGTAAAACACGTAAAAACAAATTCATTCTGCAATTTCGAGTCTGTAAATCGGTATGCACAAATGTTGCCTTCATGGAGGATGTTGCACTTAAACACAGGTGGAATATCTTTTCCTCAGATTTTCACCCCTTTCATATTCTCTTTATTATGAGATCGAGACGGAAAAAGTGATGTTGATGAATAAAATTCGGAATCTATGATTGCTCGATATGGAGTAATAGTGGTTTGTTCTTTTACCATAATATTATTGTCGTTAAAGTGACCAGCTCACCGAAGTCATGTATTCAGTGAATTACTCGGAAGTACTTTCACAGGTCTACGTTCAAAGCAAATATTAAAACAAAAATGTATTGTTGGATAATAATAGCACGGAGGTTCTGCTGTGCATATTGAATATTTCAGCCAGTGTGGCTTCAACACAAGTGTCCATAAATGTAACCAGGCAAGAAATTATATCGACCTGCATACTGGAAAGTCCTACACTTATTTGAACATAAAGTTAAGGAGTGTCATTACCCAAAAAAAAAAAAAAAAAAAAAAAACAAAAAAAAAAAAAACAAACAAACAAAACAAAAACGTAGTCCTAATGAAACAAACCCAAGTCAATTCCGACCAAAGGCAATACTCCTGTGTATTTTTTAGCTCAATCGCATACGTTTATAGTTCATCTGTGTTCCAAAGAGTCCATAACACACCTCCAAAGGTCCATAGGGTCAAAAAGCTATGTCTAGTTTTAACACAAGAATACAGGAACAAAGTGTTAAAAAAATATAGGCCCATCGCAGTAAATTGGCCTGAACAGGTGCATTATTCATGTGCATATAGGACCGTACAATTCATGTAAAGGGACCAAAATCTGCAGCACAGTAGAGAATTGGCTAGCACAGGTACCGAATTTGTTGAAAATATCAATAAAATTCAACATTTAGAAAATACTAGTTGTAATCACCGTCTTAACAATGATCATCATCCATACAAATCCACAAAGTGACACTAAAACCAACATCAATCCAACGAAAAAGCCCCTAGGCCTAAAATGACCATCAACAAGAATCCAAACAACACAATCGTACAACTCGATGTGTTTGAGACATGTAGCTAAATGTATGATGTTGTTTTAATGCAGCTAAACTAATAGTGTTTTCAAAGTAAAGTTTTTGAATGCGCCAGTATAGTGATCAAAATTCAATACAGTGTCAGAATTTTAAAGTACACTGGTTCAAATGTCTAACAGCAGCCGGAAACAAGTGCCATCAGGTCTCAAAACGCAAAATAGCAGCCACAAATTCAAGAACAGTAGTCAAATCGCATGCAGTTGCCAAAAAATGTAAGCAAAGCAGTCAAATTTCAACTATGGTTTCCAGAAGTATTTTTGAAAGCAAAATTAATATTCATGAAAACATAGACAACAATAAGTCATCTAATCACTCATTTATTAAGGTAACAATTCAGAATTTTAAAAAATGTAGTATGCCCTTGTAAGTGATCTGCCAGCCAGCCAAGCAAATTGTACATCCAATGCATGGCTCTATAAAGTTCAAAAGGTCAAAACGTATAACAGTGTTAATTATTGCAAACATCTACCACATTTATCAGAGAAAGAGTCAGGTTTTATGAAGAGAGAGAGAGAGAGAGAGAGAGAGAGAGAGAGAGAGAGAGAGAGAAAGTCATATATATATATATATATATATATATATATATATACCCCTTAATGACAGTGACCATATATCAGCTCCATACCAATCACTTCGAGCCAACCTGACATGATTTTCACAATAACAAACTATACCCATCAGACAATTATAAAAAACATCATCAGTCCCACTACATTTGGAGGCCACTGATTTGTTTTTTTCGCGCACTACCTATCCTTTATATCCTTCAACTTTAGATACATATTATTGTTAAAAATTCCCAAATCAGAAAGGTTTTCCTTTTTTTAAGCGAACTACTACGGCGCAATCAAGGCGGATGTAACAAGCATTGCTTGTATTTGAGGCAAGTACGTGTATTAACACTACCTATGTGTTCTCATAGCATTTTTCTCCAACAAATAATGTTAACTCTTCCTCCTCTCTCTTTCTCCACACACACACACACACACACACACACACATACATACATACATACATACATACATACATACATACAGAGAGAGAGAGAGAGAGAGAGAGAGAGAGAGAGAGAGAGAGAGAGAGAGAGAGAGAGAGCTCAAATGTGATTTTCGGTAAAATAGTGTTGCTTAAATACCGTATTGCACACCGCCGTATTTTTTAACTGCTGTTGATGTGAATTGTTTTAATATGTGATTTAAGGAAAGCGATATTATCAAATATGTTCAAACAATGGTCTTTAAAGCAACTATTACGATAAGGACAAACTCAAAATTACCAGTCTGTTTTTGTAACCCCAAACGGAGAGTGCAACTTGTCAGGGGAAATTAAAGGTCATGAATAATAAGGAAACTAAGTGGCTTAAATTTAACAAACTTCAGTCTACTACCAGCACACTCATACGGTGACAAGTGAGACCATAGTTTCATGCTTTCATTCGTGTCAATTAAATATTATCATTTGTGAATATCAATCCATATGAACGTCACATACCTTGTTACAACACGTGCACTGTCTCCTCACTCAGCACTGTAGTTTTCTAATTGGTACGATTCTTCCTCAAAATAATTTAGTCTTTCAAAACGATCGAAAGTTGGGTTTGGGCTGCTGTATATCTCAAAATGCAAAGACGCAGCTGCTCTAATAGAGACTATATAGAATAAAATATTTCAAAGAGGAATGGATTTTTGAACATATTTACACGACATTTAAGACCAGTAGCAACTCTATGAAGCCCAGCAGCAACGGAGGGGGCGGGGGGGGGGGAGCGGGAGCAAATGGGTTAGAGCCCGGATCAAGAAATGTTTGCAGAACGCGTTCTTTTACACCCACGAGGGATTATGTTTGTGCACATAAATGAAAGGCAAACAGGACACCGTGGATGGCAGGGCTAACTTGGGGTCTAGGCTGGAATTCGCTCAGTGGGCAGGGAGGATGGAAGAACGAAATTAAAAGCAAATTAAGCAGTGTTGTTGACCAGGACATTTTCCATTCAATGAAAAGTTTGTGGACTTGGAGAAAGTGATACGGGACAGAGGGATCCAGTTGAAACTATCATTGACATTTTCAACAAGAGACAGCAGTGCAAATCAACATTTGTATACTGCACTGACTAAATAAAATCTAAAAAAAAAAAGAAAACAAACAAAAACAAAAAACAAAAGAACAACGGCATCCACGCTCAGTGGTCAGGGAGGATTAATGAATAAAATTCAAAGCAAACTAAGCAGTGTTGTTGACCAGGACATTTTCCATTCAATGAAGAGTTTGTGGACTTAGAGAAAGTGATACGGGACTGAGGGATCTAGCTGAAACTATGATTGACATTTTCAATTAGAGACAGCAGTGTAAATGAAGATTTGTATACTGCACTGACTATACAAAATCTTAAAAAAAAAAAGAAAGAAACAAAAAAAAAAAAAAAAACAACGGCATCCACCTCCTCCATCCCTGATGCAGGACCCGCCGACGTCGCAGCCTGCCATCGCCTGAGTCAACAAACGATATTTATTTCAAGAAATGTTTTTTTGGAACATACCCAACGCAACAAGTGGATATTTGGCGCTACGAATCTTGAACAATACCCAGATAAAATGCCCCAAATATCCTGACATGTCATTTATTGCACGCAGAAAAGCGTCATGTGCAGCTAGATGTTCAGGAACAAAACTCAGTCCACCGCGAAGAAAGTCAGAAGGATACAGCAACTAAATTCTTTGGGACTTGACATTGCGGCTTAATTTGGTTAACCACCTATTAGGCTAATCCGCCATTTGACTGGAACAAAGAACTATTCGGACACCGTTTTCTGAGCGAAAATTCTGAGGTGGCATGTAAAATGCCATGAACAAGTAAGCACCGAATTTCATTTGCTGTCAATATATAACGCCAGTCCTGCCTTTAACATGGAGAAAGAGATATACACAAAGGTACACACCCATAAGTAATGCTACATGACCACGTATCGCGGTACCTCTTGGCAAATAGCACACACAATAAAAGACGTATTCACTTCACACTTTAGGGGAAATGGGGGGGGGGGATGTTTGTTTGCCAATACATGGTCTAAGCATGGTATTTGTGTGTAAGAGTAGCTCGTTTATGTGAACGGATCGGTCTTGCTTTATGCTAAACCAGCACAAAACTCAGCAACAGCTGCCATTTTCTATCTGGGATGGCGATACAGGCTTCCAATTATGCTAAACAGTTCGAGTACTCGAATTACATACTCTACAGAGACACGGTATATGTTCAATTGTCGACTATTTATCTGACAGTTTATCCGAAAAATGAATAATTAAAAAAAAAAAAAACGAAAAAAGAAAAAAAAAAAACGAGTGAAGGTTAGTCTACCTATCGAAGTAAGTTGGGTCGTGTTAAGTCCAAATGTATAACAATTGTTCATATACTTTTAAATATTTTCCAACACAGAGTAAATAAATATAGCGTTTAGTTTATGAGATTGTCCCCATGAGCTGTAGCCCAGAATACGGTCTCCGCTCCGGATCTTCGATTCAGTTAACTCGCAGATTAGTTTATTAACATAATGACAAAAAGTGAATAATTCACAGACCTATTTTCTTTTCCGAGAATACGCATAGACTGTTATGCTCCATATATAACCAATATGAAGTTTG
Source organism: Hermodice carunculata (assembly GCA_964020975.1). Lineage (NCBI taxonomy): Eukaryota > Metazoa > Annelida > Polychaeta > Eunicida > Amphinomidae > Hermodice > Hermodice carunculata. The sequence continues at coordinate 1,916,331 of CAXHWN010000555.1, forward strand.
TGTTTTGTCCCAAAGAACGTGACTGATTACAAATCTATCCACTTACGCATATATCCCTGTGGACATGATGCCTGTATGGTTTCCCCCTTTGTTTTACCCTGCCAAAGTTGTAAACATAAACACTTGCGTTTCCAGTGTCTATGTTTTTGACATCGGTTCCTTATATACCTTTGGTACACGTACACACTGTCATCAATGTTGTCTTTTCCTTTTGTTTTCTGTGTATTTTGCACTCTAATTTTTGCTGTTTTGTCTGCTTATCTGCTTAACCGTCCAAGTGGTGCTGTGCTGAGCTTCAATGTATTCAGATGTATTTGTTGTACGACAACCAGTACATGAGAAGATAACATTCTGAAATCATTCAGTGGAGTCAAATGAAATCAGCAAAGCAGAAATAATTAATAAATTGCGATGCAACTTCTGATCGCCACCCCCACTCCCCCAAAAAATCAAATTTTGGAAGGTATAACTATGAACATAAACCTTTCCCGTGAATACCAAAGGAGTATTAAAATCAATGAAATGCGACAATTTTAAAAGAGAAAGAAATAGAAACAGTAATGATAAAATCAATAATAAAAATGATAATAATAATGATGATGATGACAACAACTATAACAATAATAATAACAATAATAATAATAATAATAATAATAATAATGATGATGATGATGATGATAATAATAATAATAATAACAAACAACCTCAAAGTGTATATACCTAAGCCCCCAATAGAATAATAATAATAATAATAATAATAATAATAATAATAATAATAATAATAATAATAATAATGATAACAACAACAACAACGATAATAATAATAATAATAATAATAATAATAATAATAATAATAATAATAATAATAATAATAATAATAATAATAATAATAATAATAATAATAATAATAATAATAATAATAATAATAATAATAATAATAATAATAATAATAATAAACAACCTCAAAGTGCATATACCTAAGCCCCCAATAGAATATTCTCAATTAAAGCAAAAAAAAGTTTCTCGGGTTTATGTGCACTAGGATGACATAATAAAATGTGATGATAATGATGATGATGATGATAATAATAATAATAATGAACAACCTCAAGTATGTATATCTAAACCCCAAATAGAATGTTCTCAATTAAAGCAAATATACTTTGTTTCTCAGTTTCATGTGCACACGGGTGATATAATGAAAAATTGTCGGATGTCAGCAAAGCTGTTGTGAATATGAATGAAAAAAAAACTAGATTCCATACTTAATACAGACGACACACCTTTAAATAATACCCTGTGCTTCTTTAATTTCTACATTAGTGCGGGCAGCAGTGTCAGTCAGTCAGCAAACTGCAGTAATGAAGTAAAGAAAGTAAATGGTTGGCTACCTGTAAACGAATTATCTTTAAATGTAGCCAATCCAACTAGAAGATTTTCCATTTTCCCAACCAAGAATTAGTATGTCTCTGAACTAAAATTGTGATAGTATTCCAAGACTTCTGGATTTATTTTATAGGCCTTGGCAGGCAGTATTACTAAAAGGGGACCAGTCTTTCAAAATTATTAAAAAAATTTAAAACATTTCATGAATGTTTACCGACAAATACCCAATTCCACATGTGTAATTCATAGTTCTAGCTACACTTGGATGACCCAGTCCTTGCTTCAGGTCAATCATATGAGCGAATTACCATACTTTAAAGTCAGTCTTCCGGTTAATATGGCATGTAAAATATAACTTTCAAGCAAATCCACGTCGGAAATATCAGAACTCTTTGAAGTGCAAGACCCCTAAAACCTACAACTTCAGAAGTATGATTTCAAATTCACACAAAATCATTTCTCACAATACATGGCTGACACACTATTTACCAACAAAGACTGATCCTCACCAAACCAGGTTTAAGGCATACGCCACCACTTTCTTTTCCAAAAAGACACAGGCTTATAATGTATCATGTATTTTGTATCACCCGTCTTTAACTCATTAGGTGCCCCGCTTTGCACTGCATCAGCAGCTTTCCTCAGGACGCTTTTGCAGCAATGCTCCCAAGGTGAAGAAAGCTTTTGACTTGCCTTTTTATATTCTAGGTAATTGTAGACATGCTGCTATTTGAGGGGGGGGGTATTTTCGTGACTCGTGATCCTATCTTTTTATTTTCCGTGATCTGTGAAACAATAAAATTAATTTTCGGGATTCGTGATTAAACCATTGCTCGTGAATCGTGAATATGCATATAAGCTGAATATTTTTTCCTGTGAACTGTGAAAACATTTTTTTCCTGTGAACTGTGATCAAGACCCCCCCCCCTTGCCCCCCTCCTTGAACGGAAGGTCATTTTACAATGAGTATGGATCTAGTATAGAACCGTGCCCAATTGTCGGACGTGCCCAATTGTCGGACATCGTCGATAGTTTTGCCATTCATTGACAAGATATGTAAAAAAAATATATTAATTTAATAAGTACCGAGAAATTGATGTGGGATCAAAGACAAATTGACGATTTTTGAAATTTGCGTATTTTCAGACACAATGTCAGCTTTTAGATAGAAAATATCCATCATAGCTGGCAAGTGTTAATCGACACCCGTGCGACGCAGTTTGCAAAATATTAATTTTAAATCTAGTATGTGTATTATAATGTAGAGATTCTCCCCTCAAGGACTGGACTTTAATTTCGAGCTAGAAGGTGAACAGAAATAACGTGCAGCCAAATACCTTCCCATGTCCGACATTTGGGCACACCTAATTTTCTGCTCGTGGCAGGATGTTCTCGATCACCTCTTGTAAAATGTGTGCGCGTTCGCAATCCAAAGAGTGTGATTTGACAAGAAACATGCGCCAACAATCCACAGTTATTGGTGTTTTCAGTGGCACTGCCAAACCACATCAGTAGATGTAATTTAATTTTTAGCCTCGCAATGAATGCAACTTTGCGTTTAGCTGTCCGACAATTGGGCACCCCAGTATACTCCTAATTATAAATCAGGGCGGCTATTAGAAGTAGTTCATCTTAGGTCGCAGTTGGTACTGAAAGAGTTTAAACGACACGCCCATGTCTTACAGGAAAACTTTACACCTACTTATTGTCCTTGGGCTGCATTCACGAAGAGGTGAAAATGATCCTGAATTTAATCCTAAAATGAAAGTCAATGTGCCTTTGGGCCTTGAACTACTGAATTTTGGGCGAATATTTTATTTGAACTTGCAGGATTAATTAATCTTAATCTTCTCCACTGTTATATGAACTTCGGAATTAAAAGTTTCTGTTTTATTAAATCAATCACGGTTTAATCCAGATCTTAATCCTGGATCATAAGATTCAATACTGGATCAAACTAAGATTGATTTAATAAAGTGAAGCTGTCAATCCTTAAGTTCCTATTGTCGCCAAGAGCATAAGTTGGTTAATACGCCAGGTTTTAATCAAACATTGAGCCAAGGATTAAGTGTTTGAATACCCAAACCACATTGATTTTAATGTTGGAATTAAAGTAAGAATCAGATCAAATTCTTTGTGGCCCCAGGTCTTTTAAGTACCACAAATTACATTTCGCCAGTCAATATACTGAAATATAAACTACTGTGAGTTGTTATGTATACCGCAATTAAGCATTGCCAATAAATTAGATTTTGTTATGTTTTTTTTTTTTTTTTTTTGATAACGTACATTACCCACAAAATCCACAAAAAAATCAACACTTACGTGGGAATACACCAGTGCAGCCAATCAGGTACAGGTAACCGCACTAAATAGTTCTTGGTTCTCTTATGCTCACATCCTTGGGAGCCATTCACCTGTAATTAGCCATTGTTTCAGCTAGACTGTCACACGAAGTCATCAGCCTGTTTGTGTTCTTTGGTTTGACACATATTTTTTCCATGATCGATTTTATAAACACAGGGCGAATCGCACTATTTATCCTGCATGTATTCAATGAAAGGTGCCTGCACAACACCAAATGCATACTTTAAAAAAAAAAAGTGACGCAACAAAAGCTATACGCCGCTCTGCTAATATAAAAATATTCAGTAAATAAAATGGTGGTTTCATCCCCTTAGGTAGCCCAGGTTAACGCGGATGCTCGTATGTTTAACCCTTGTCATCTTGATGAATATTCATATGTTACGCATGTTGCTTTGTCCCTCCAAGGCAGATATTTGTATTATCTCCTATGTGGTGTCCTGTCATCCTACTTTATGTCAAATAACCGGTGTGAGTACCAAGTTCTGTTATTATAAGTCATAATGTTAATATTTGGCATATTACGCATTCATGGCAGAATGCGAATTGGGACAAGCCAGAACCGCAAAAACTACATTTCTCATTTAAAACCAGAACCGCAGAAACTACATTTCTCATTTAAAACAGGAAACTTATAAATAAAATACTGAGGAAAGAAAACAAAACAAATAAATGTATCATTTAAAACAAAATAGTTTACAAAAAAAAAAAAAAACGGACAAAAATACCCCTACAAAACAGTTACACATCCCATTTAAACACACTAACAAAAACATCAAAAACAAACAAACAAACAAACAAAAACAAAAAAAGGGAAAAACAAAACAACAACAACAACAACAACAACAACAACAACAACAACAACAACAACAACAACAAATATATCTCTCATTGAAACAGAATAATTATAAGGAAAGCAGACAAGTTCAGAACAAAAGATATATTTCTTATTTGCAACAAAATAATTATAAATAAAATAGACAAAAATAAAACAAAACAGATACATTTCTGATTTAAAACAGAATAAATATAAGTAAAAGTGACTAAAAAAAAAGAAAAAAACATCTCATTTAAACCAGAAAAAACTATAAAAAGAACATTAAAAATAATGAAAAAATCAAACAAAAGAGATATTTTTCATTCAAAAGATGAAAGTTAAAAAAAAAAAAAAAAACAGACAAAAACAGGAGGACCATGATGGCCTGTACTCTGCTTTTTGGAAGGGAAAAATTGCATGCACCTTTTACATTATATTGGCACTGCCCTTTAAAGAAGTTTTAAAATGTATAAATAGACATACAATAGGATCAAGTATTGCATCTGTTTCTCAACATTTCACCTTAGTGGCATTGTAGTATAAAGTGACGGTAAAGTCATCTTAAAAGTTATGGTAAGGTAAAGTGAAAATAGAGGAAAATTGAAATTGAAATTATGAATAATCAAACAAACACATAAATGAATGGAAAAATGTATGAATGAATTAATAAATGAATAAATAAATAAATGAGTGAATGAATGAATGAATGAAGGAATGAATGAATGAATGAATAAATAAATAAATAAATAAATAAATAAATAATTAATGAAATAAATAAATAAATAAATAATAAGTAAGTAAGTAAATAAATAAATAAATAAATAAATTAATAAATAAATAAATAAACAAACAAACAAACAAATAAATATATACATAAATAAATAGATAGATAAATAAATAAATAAATAAGTAAATAAATAAATAAATAAATAAATAAATAAATAAATAAATAAATAAATAAATAAATAAATAAATAAATAAATCAATAAATAAATAAATGAATAAATAAATAAATAAATAAACAAATAAAACATAAGTAAATGGCAGATATCTGTTTTGCTATAGTTTTTGTCTGTTTTATTTATAAAATATCTACTTCGTTTTTATTTTTTGTCCGTTTTATTCCTTTTTTCCAAACTTTTCTTTTTAAAATGGGACATATCTGTTTTGTCTTATATTTGTCTGATTTATTTTCAGTTATTCTGTTTTAAATGGAAAATATCTGGGTTTTTTGTCTTTGTTTCATTTATATATAATCTATTTCAAATGATAAATATATCTGTTTTGTTTTATTTATAATTATCATGTTTTAAATGAGAAATGTATTTTTGCGGTACTGGCTTGTCATACTGAATAGCACGAAATAATATACCAGGTTTGGTATGAAAACCTGTGCGTTTATAGGGAAAAATGATTATCTATTTGCCATCTTGGCTAGAAATATAAGTATTTTATATATTTTGACTCACTAGTTACAAAATAACAGCATTTCCAAACCATCTGCATTTATTCATTAGTTTTTTTTCTTTGCTGCAGAGTAAAATATTGCATATTATAGGTAAAACCCAAGGAATACTAATAGTAAAAAAAGGACTATTTGGGGAACCTTAGACTGCTGAAGGTATTAATGAGTGTTTGCATTGTCTGTCCTGAGCAATTTGTCGCCATAGTTACCTGACAATGCACAAGAAATTTCACCGACTTCTGCACTTGACCCAGGTTCAGTTGACAGCTATGTCAAAGGGGTCGTGACGTGCATGCACTCATATTCGATTCACTGTATAAAGGGTGATTCGCGACCATGTTCGAGCTGTAAATGAGACACAAAATGCCCAAATATGTTCGCATGATCTGTAAACATTCTGTTCAAAATACACATTGTGTCGACCTTCCCAACGCACCTCATTAACAATGTTGTGTAGATGCACAGAATCCCTGTGATCTGAATCATTGTACATGCAGCACAAACGGTGCGGCGGCCAAACTCCACGCACGTTTTTTGTGTACCCACATTCAGGAACTGCAATGTGCCGGCGAAGCACCTAAAGCACATGAAAAATGCTGATGAAAATGTTGTCTTTTCAGGTCAAAACGTACACTGTCTGCTGACAGCAAAGGCAGAAAATAATAAGACGCTGAAATACAAGCACCACAAACATGCTGTAAGCTGTCCCTGAAGCAAGTCCAGTGCCATATATGAAGGAATCACTATCAAGTATCACAGGTTATCTTTCCAGATTCCATGACCTCACCATAATGAAGCAGACAAGCCCCCCATACCCCTGGGGGCCAGCTCAAACCTACTTACCCGGTTCTGTGGTGTGGAACTTTTCTGTCATGTCAGCTTGTATTCATCTCCGACAAACAAACCTTACTACCTTGAATTTTATGTCAGCTAATTTTTACCTTATCTCTTATATGTACCGTAAATTCTCTATTAGAAGACGTATCTCAATTAGAAGACACACCCCAACTCTGGGTCATACGAAAGGTTGTGATCTCCGTCATTGTGTTCAGCAGAAATCCGTACTAGAAGACGCATCCCGACTTTTGGCGGCTAATTCAAACTAAAAAAACTAGAAAAGAAGATTTGCTTATCAGCAAGTCTGCCTTCAAACTGACAATAGTTTGAAATGCTACCCTTTGCATTGTTTAATCTAATGTAAATCTAAATTTCGTATTTTTTATTAATAAAATGCTACAACTTTGTTTCTTGGTTCATTGGATGTGGCCATGTCACATATTTAGAAAGTGAAATATGATTGCAACCACTATCTATAATAGTTTTGAAGTTACTCGACATTTCAATTTTGTGTATTTGCCTAATTTTCATAAATTAAAAAAAGCCTACAATAGCATTTGTGTCACGGTTCGACATTTCAATTTTGTGTATCAGCCTAATTTTCGTAAATTAAAAGCCTACAATAGCATTTGTGTTACGGTTCATTGGATGGGGCTATGCCACATAACCATAAATTGAAATAGGAATGCCACCTCTATCTTTAATAGTTTTGAAGCTGTTCGAGATTTACATTTTTCATATTCATCTTATTTGCACCATGGCAAGTTAAGTGGGTTTTGGGAATAATATAGTCCGAGAAAAACTCTTGACAAATTTGGTTGTAAAGAGGAAAGACAGAAAGAAAACAAATTGTCTAGGGTGTCACCCAGCCAAAATAAAAAGTTCCCGATTGATTTTCATGTATACCACTCGCGCAAATTTTGCACTCTACTTGACCTTTCTCCGTTTTTCATTCTCTTCATTGTCACATGTTTTAACGTCATTTTATCAATATAACAGAACCATTTTACTTAATTCCATTTTGTCTGTGATATTTTTATCAATAATAAGTGTGCAAGTATGTTGAAAATGCAACCCTTGTATTATAACTTGACCGTTTTATGTTATATGTTCTCGGTATGTCTACTCATGAAGCTAACATAATAGCTCATCTGCTGATGGTGCAGGGAAAACTCTTTATTTGAAGACGCCCCCTGACTTCTCCATCTGCAATTGTGGAAACTAAAAAATGTAGGTTAAAACTAGCCGCGGCTTCAAGTCGTTACCCCTGTGGAAACTTGCAGAGTGAAATTCACATTGAAGTTGGGCAAAGTGTGCTTTTCTCAACTGTTGTGGAGGCAAGGGGGCAGATGCTGTAAACCTAATATTCTGTAGTTCATTTTTTCCTACCTTTCCCGAACTAAAAGTACCCAATAGTAGTCCCCAATTGATTTTTCTCACACTGTGTTGATTTACAATTAGGAAGCTTCAGCAGCAGCAAACATGGCTTAGAAATCAATGATTTATGCTGTGACATGCACTCTTTTCATGATTAATACTGAAAACCAAATATCGCTAATGCCTCGCTTACTTTAATGACCCATATCCCAGAACTAAAATAGCCTTATCCATTACTTTCTCATTACTTTTTTACGTATTTTTCATCACCTTTTTATTTTTTTAATTTGAGGACATTTTCTTGCAAATTGTAATTCTTCAAATATTTAAAAAAAAACATTAAATAATCCAAGACTGTTTAACAAATATAATCTGACAATTTTCACTATATTCCATTTTGCTTTTTTCCCATAAATTGATTCTTGTAGAGCTTCGACATTTTTGACGTGTGTACACGTTTATATCAGAAATTGCAGACATTCAGGTATCCCTTGTCATGCAGTTTGACCCCTGTACCGGCCACTGTTGTTAAAAAAAAATATGACCAGAATCATATATTAATTTTCACCACCAATGTTGAAAGAAGATACCGTTTGTGTGTGTGTGTGTGTGTGTGTGTGTGTGTGTGTGTGTGTGTGTGTGTGTGTGTGTGTGTGTGTGTGTGTGTGTGTGTGTGTTGCAGGTGATGGGGAATTGTTTGTTAGGGGCAGTCAGTACTTTCTTGTTCCAAATGGAAGAACTACATTCAGCATTTCGTTTCAAAACCTGTCAACTCAACAGGAGTCACAGAGATACATTCACTGCATATGTGGATAGTTTTGATTATCACTTGACACATATGGAAAGCACAGGTTGCAAAATTACTAGTTGGGGATCAGATGTAGAAATGTATGCCAAGGCAATACTATTTCAATATCCAGTGTATATGCTTTGTAATTTGATGGAACTTTTTAATGGACAAATTCTGTTCACTTTAGCAGACTTCCACTATCCCATCAGTACTACTACTTCCATTGCAAACACTAGGATACATTATCATGCTGCGTTACCCACAGCTAGCAAGTGTGTAGATCTCAATTTGCCACGTGAACTCTTGGTTGAGCAAGAGTCAACTAAAAACGAAGATGAAACAACAATCAGTGATGATGATGAGGTGGATGATGGAGACAATGGTGGTCATGGTGATGATAATATGGATGACGATGGTCACAAAAATCATGATGAAGGTCATGCGGATGATGGTGATAACGATAGTTATGGTGACGATGTTGACAAAAAACGTTTAAGAAGGCCATGGCGATGTTTATGGTCATGGCGATGCTGCTGCTGCTGCTGCTGCTGCTGCTGCTGATGATGATGATGATGATGATGATGATGATGATGATGATGATGATGATGATGGTGGTGATGATGATGATGATAATGATGAGAATGCTGCTGCTCATGATGATGGTCAGTGATGGTGACAAAAAAGTGAAGGTCATGGCGATGACAGTTACAGTCATGGTTGTGATAATGATAATGATGATGGTAACAATATAAAGTGTGATTACGTGATAAAAACGGTGATAAGAACAAAAAAACCTACATCCCCATCACATCACTTTCTGTTGAAAAACGCACAGCACATGAATCTATAAATCACTGGCAGATAGCTGCAAATTAAACGCCAGAATACTTAACATGATAATGGTATTGGTGGATCTCAAGTCACAGTATTATGCTACTTGTTTAAATTTGTTACCCAGCGTTTATTACTCACTAATCTTCAGCATTCGTAGTACAATGGAAATCACCAGTTACATGCATAGTCAACATTATGGTGTACTGCATGTTACATATAATAGACCAAGTAAGTTTTTTTTTTCGGGGACAGCTGGGCCATTGGTCAATAAACCAACTGATAATGTTTCTTTGAGTTTGCTTAACAAATTTGTGAAGGTTTATTTACTTTATCATGAATTAGATAAGAATCTTGTCGGATTCTAGAGCAATCACAGGTATACTTCTCCATTCCTCAACAACTTTTGAAGTCTTAGGTCCGTAATACACACACACACACACACACACACACACACACACATATATATATATATATATATATATATATATATATATATATATATATATATATATATGTGTGTGTGTGTGTGTGTATGTTTGTGTATAAATGTATATATATATATATGGACCATAAGGATTATATCTGCGCTCACTTTTTACGGCACTAACCGTTTATATATTTCCATTAAAAGTAATAGGCTCTGTGTCGACTTTAAATTTCACAACTAAAATTAATTTGTTTCATAAAATCGGGAAGAATATTGAATATCCTGGCACAATTATGCAAAACGGGTCGCTCGAAAATTACTCTGTAAGGGGAAGGCAATAATAATTTGAACTATATCTTGTTTCATAAACATTAATGTCTCTCAAAAATAAATTTGGATCACACAGATCATTTGCAGAAAGCCTTTGGATGCACTTAAACATCAAAATTGCAGTGTGAAATATTCTCCCATCCTTAATTGTTTACCATTTTAGTTTTCTAATCAAATCGTTACTCCTGAAGTTTATACAAACCTTTCTATCAGTGAGCATTGTTACTGCAGAATCCTGTTTTATAATGTGACATTCTCAATCCTGTTTCACTGCAAGTGCCCCGAAA
>CAXHWN010000555.1:1932244-1967244 GCA_964020975.1 Hermodice carunculata
GTGCAAAACGATTCAGCAAAACACCTACATTCAATTGAGTATGTAAGCTTATTAAGTCAGGAATACATGTTTCAGTAATAAATGGCCCAAAAGTGAAACTGTGACCATCATACTTGGCCAAGAGCCCTAGTTTTGTACAAGGCACACCGCTATGACCAGATACAAATATATACGGAAAGTTTCATGACCCTAACTTAACAAAAATACAGTTACTACCCAGACATGAAGTCTTTTTAAGTTTTGCATGATTGTAACAGTGTGACACAGATATCTGACATTGTTTCCTCTTTTGTTAAATGGCAGATATTGAGGTTAAATTGCACATGTGTAGTTGAAGTGTCATGAAATTAAGTTAAAGATGAAAAGAATTACAATGTAGACATTTTTTTTACAAAGATATATAATTAATCCATATACTCGACCTAGTCACCCAATTTTACACATGACACACCCCTGTGTCCAGATACACACCTCTGTAAAGTTTCATAATTTCAGGTCAAAGGACAATAAATAGAGTTAGAACCCTGACACAAAGTGTAATGGAAGATATGTCAGTCTGGCTATTCGAAGTCCGACAAACTCAAGAATAACAAAACCAAATGAAAGCCCCTATAGATACTTTTCAATGAATGTTAAATAGTAACTATTGGCTTATGATCAACCATTGCTAGGATCTGAACCAGATTATCAGTTTGACTTCTCAAGGTCACGATTAGCTACATCAAATGAATGTCCATATGTACTGACCTATTAATGTTATATAGTATTAAAACATGGGCCTATGGTCCACCTTTAAGAACATACAAGGCAGTACGTAAAATTTGTGACTCAGCAAACATCAAAAAGAATTCTTAACAAGACATAACTGCAAAACAAAGGCGCCCCCCTCACCATTTTTATGTTCGACCTCTTTTCCCTGTTGATAATACTAAATGGGGCGCTCATGACCTTGAAAAGTGGATGCAGAAACCAAAATCACTACTGTGGCCTTCTGACCTTGGAAATTAGGTCAAATAGAAGCTCTGGCTTAAAAACAATCTGCTGTTATTAAGCAGAAACCAAATCAGTAATGTGGCTCTGTATCCTTGGGAATCGACTCAAGGTCAACCATTTCATCATTTTACCTAACCCTTATCAATGGCTGTACTCCTGTGCGATATGGAAGCCCTAAGTCACAAAAATATCGTTAGTTATCATGCAGGAACCATGTACGCTAATAGGTCTCCAGTTAGTGACCATGGAAATTTGGTCAAGGTCAACCTTCTCATAAGCTGACCAAGCTCTTATCGTGGACTATAACCATGTGCAATATTGAAGCCATACCTTAAATTATGATTTACATTGCAAAACTAAGTTCACCAAAGGGGCCACATGACCTTTAAATTTAGATCGAAGCCACCCATCTTCCAATTTGTCCTAGCCCTGGATGAGGACTGCAATCCTGTGCAATATACAGGTCCTATATAGGAGTACATACCTGAACATTATATAAGTCATATCTTTAAAGTTATGGTGTGGAAACCACAGTCTCCCTACCGACCAATTAACCGACATGTGGACCTTAGGAATTTTGGTCAAGGTTACCCATCTCCCAAGCTGACCAATCCCTAATTAAGGACTGTCACACGTGTGTGTTTTGCCTGTATACCCAATCACAGATAAGAAATCACCCTCAAAAGGGTTGCTAGCAACTTTTCTCCTCAATAACAGATCAGAGATACAAGTAGGTTCCCTAATTATAATAGATATCGGCCTGAAAATGGCTGCCACCAAAAGGGACACAGAGCTAAATGCTATTGGCAACATAATTTTGAACTTGAAAGTCTTACTGAGAAAAGATATTACAGCACTGCACCCTCCCTCACTCCCCTGGGAATCTCCTGGGCCCGGCCTTGGCCTGGTGGATCAAATTCCTGATAATTCTGCCTCGTTGAGCCTCGCGGACCGGTGCCATCAAATTCCTGATAATTCCGTCCCGCCTTGGTTTCTTCTGATTCTTGCAGGTAGGCCTACTGCACGCTTCCAGCAGCATGGATGCCTGTATACCTGTGGAAGCCATAGTCAGCATCGGGGAAATGGTGCACCTGCGCTGTGACATGCAATGATCACCAGTTACAGGCAAAAGTTCGGGGTGCAAAGGGATTTGGAAAATTTGACTTGTTGCCTCCATTTGCGAGAACTGTGTCCATAGCGTACTACGGTGTAGTCGCATGTGGCTTTTATATATATATATATATATATATATATATATATATATATATATATATATATATATATATATATATATATATATATATATATATATATATATATATATATATATAATGAAAAGGCTGCTACACTTTATGCAACCGTACTTAACAGCTACAATAAAAGACATAATACAATATATAAAGGTGTCGATTTTTTGTTTTCATATTACTTTGTTGCTGGTTAGTTTCGTTCATCTCTAAATCCGTTACGGTCCTCGACTGACGAAATGATTACGTCACATATATCTTTGCTGCTGGAAGTGTGCATTGTGGCTTCTGTTCTAGGCCTACCCGCGAGGTGATTTTGTTGCATTTTTATCAATTTAATTTGCCATGTTGATGGCTCAGGTACGCCAGGCCCTCACCCTCACCGTGGCCATAAAAAATCCTGATAATTCCGCCCCGTCGTGCTTTATAGGAATGATATATCTACCAAACTTGTCATGCAATGAAAATATTATTTACTCCGAATGGAAATATAAAGGTTATCACATGGTTGCAGCTGTATCATCCCTTCGCATCCGTATCGTCACGAGACCGAAGTGACGATACGGGTACTCGGGTGCTGGTACAGGGGGTGATACAGCTACAACCATGTGATAACATAATAGTATGAATTATAAGTCATTGAGCACCCCTTTAGTGTCAAGACAAGGTGATTTTGATGTAAATTGTGTCACATTTATATAAGCAAACTCATTGCTCTTTGTTCCCGGAAGAAAATATGTTTCTGATTTTCCTACCTCAAGCATTAGAGAGTTACTAGATGGAATATTTGGCACTAGGGGGACCCATGTGTGATTAACCATGTGCAATATTGAAACCATAGCTTAAATTCTGAGTTACAATGTGAAAACCGAGTTCACGAAAGTGTCCTTCTGACCTTTAAATTCAAGTCAAAGTCACCCATGTTCAAACTTGGCATAGCCCTTGGTAAGGACTATAAACATGTGCAGTATACAGGTCATATCATTATAACGTTTCTAGTAACCATGCGGAAACCAAAACTTGCTACAGTTCCTCTGGGTCAAGCGCAAGTACCCCCACACTTCAGCTAGCCCTTATTCTGGAGCATATGCCTGGGCACTAGAAGAGTACTATCTCAGAAATTTCTTGAGTTGTAGTGCGGAAGTCACAGCCCCTCTACCGACTGACTAACATAAGAAAAGCCATATGCCCTCTCTTCATCGAAGGGGGCATAAAAACATGAAAATTCTAAACTCATAGCAGCAAGATGACACTTATGTCAGAAGAATTTCCCGGACCTGTGGAATATGTGTACCAAAAATCCAAGAAAGAAGTGAGTAGGTAGGAGAGTTATTGCAAACATAAGGTTTACGGGAGTGGTGGTGAATCTCTTCAATCACGTGAACTTTATATGTATCCCCTGACCTTCGGGGATGCTAATAAGCAGAGGAAGAAACCCCATAGGTACCTTTCATTGATGATTAATAGTAACTGTACGCATAGGATACACCATTATTACCAGGATATAAGCCCATGTCCGTCTGACCTTTGAATGACTCTCACAGTCAAGTGGAACATCAAAAGATACCTCATAAGTATGTTCCTATACATGGTGAAGTGTAACCATGCACATAGAAAGTACCATTACCCAGATATAAGGGGGCGTTATTGAATAATGTATACTGGTAAGATGGCCACTTTTAATGATTAAGATTATGAGAGTCTATGACTTATTGATCTGTACGCCACAAACAAACTAAGTATACAGACTAAAGCAAAAAAGAATGTTTGCTTCAAAGCAAGTCTGTGTGTCTTCAAAATTTGTAAATATGACTAGTTGAACATTTCAAATGCCCACATAACCTTGACATTTATAGATCAGATGTTAATTTCAAAATATACAGTGTTACAATATGTACAAGTCAAGCCCAATATGAACCAAACCAGATGAAAATTGACCAAGTTAAGGCTTGATAAAAATTCAAATTTCCAAATGACCTTTAACCTCTAGAGGTTACACGTTAAATCACAACAATGGGTAGTGTTGGAATGCCTACAATCGAAGAACGGCATGGTCAAAATAACATGAACATGGACAGAGTTATGGCTAGATAGATATTTCAAACGTGCAGACGAATTTGACATTTGACCTTTACAGTTTACATGTAAATTGCAAAAATATGCCGTGTTTCAACACCTACAATTTGGGAGCAAAATGGTAAAAATAAGATGAAGATTGAAAGATTCGCTGTTCGGTGGAAATTTTCGAAGATCCAAATGACCTGGACCTTTGGCTTGTAGAGGTCACATGTAAATTACAAAAAAGGTGCAGTGTTAGAAATTATAATAAATTATAGTAGTGTATGGAAATGGTAAAATCTTCCACTGGCCCTCAGGGCCAGTATTTTGTTAATTTTGTTCACCCTGCTCCAATTTACAGGTCCAGCTAAAATAACAAAATAGCAGTAAGCTACGTAGGCGTGACACTGCATCTCCTACGTTATTGTGATTGATTTTTTTTTCATATAGGCATTGATTAAATTACTTGCTAAGTCAGAACATTATTTCTTGTTCATTTAAAATTAAATGTTTGAAACAAGTGTTCCTTTCCTAGACAAAACTGGTACCAATCCTCTTGACCTGTCGATGTTTTCTTGTACACTCTTTCTCATCATTTGCCCGATTGTGTGTTTTTTGTTTTTGTTTTTTGGTTTTGTTTTGCTCTTATTTTATTTTATTCGTTTATTAATTTGTTTAGGTATTTCTTTATTTCTTTATTTACTTACTCTTATTTTATTTTATTTTATTTTATTTTATATATGTATATATATATATATATATATATATATATATATATATATATATATATATATATATATATATATATATATATATATATATATACATATATACATACATATATATACATATATACATACATACATATATATATATATATATATATATATATATATATATATATATATATATATATATATATATATATATATATATATATATATATATATATATATATATATATATATATACATATATACATACATATATATACATATATACATACATACATATATATATATATTTGTGTAACGTGGCAAGATAAATGTAGCAGTGCACACGAGTCATATCAAAACCAAATAATCAAAATTGAATTTTGATATTATGTCACTATACTATTCTGCTTGCCTAATATTATCTATCTATCTAGCTAGCTATCTGTCTGTTTGTCTGTCTGTCTGTCTGTATACACACTGCTGGGAAGAACAGGATGCCATCCCCCCTAGCTCAACATTATGCACATGTTAGGAGAATATAAGAGGGGAGTTTGTTTACTTTATTTTATATAATGTTCCCTCACGTGTTCTTTGGGAGGCAATGGTGGTATCGGAAAGGTCTTTTGGGGTTGGTGTTGTTGCTGCTTGAGGGCTGCATGTATCAACAACGGGCGTGGTCGCGACACTTCTATACGCAAGTTTGGATCCGTCTTGGCATGCTGCTTGTCAGCTTGGTGAATTCAGCTTTTGGAATTTGATTGCAGTGGTCTGCGAGCCTCTGTGCCAGTTGGTCTTGTCTGGCCGTGGGAACTTCATACTCATCTCTATTTGGACGGCCAAGTACATCCCACAAACTGCTCAATGGGGTACAGGTTTGGAAAATTATCTAGTCATGAAGTTGAAAAAAAAATGGCACCCTATGGCCAGTTAACAGCCAAAAAGCATATCCTCTTCAAGATGAAGTGAATGTGGTTGACAGTTAAGCAGAACTTGATAACGTAGATTTGCAATGCAATCCTGATTAATATGGTAAAACACAGGGATGCACGCATCCACAGACTAGTATCATAAGAGAAAATATCTTTACAAATCAGAGCAGAGTAATTATCACCACGGTGTAAACACTTTTGTTTAATCGTCCTTCACGTTAGACTTCCACCGAGTCTCAGGACTTTTTAGTGCTGTTTTTGAAGTAGAACATACAAAATGCCGTTAAAAATGCATTGCCACTTTTAAACAAATTATGGTCTGTGGATCCTCGGGAGTGTGCCTATGTCAATTTAATCTATCTTGTTAAGTAACTTTGGATATGTATCTTTTTATAAAGCTTTTACCAAGAAATTGAACAAGAAAATCCATAAAAAATGACCCAAGCGTGACCATCTGACCAATGTTTGGAGAAGCATACTAAAGGTACACCCGGACCAACTGGAAAATGATTCAGGCTGGGGGTTGAAGCCAAAAAAGCGAGTTTCATTGAAATCCCCACTGAGCTGCATAGCGATCAATAGAAATTCATGCAGTAACGTACAAGTACCCAAAATGAAACAAAATTTGGTATATACCAGGGATCCACTGTTTCACCATCCAGTGAACAAACCTGTTTATTCCTTTCTCAAGCTATATGTATTATAAGCGTGGTTCATAAAAAAATCAGGTATGGTTTGGAGAAGAGGTCTAAAATATGGAAAAGACACAAACAAATTGCTACGAAAAAAAAAAAAACACATCACATCCTGGTAGATAATTAAAACACAGGGGACCCGTATTATGGCTAGGGACTTGCTGTTACCTATCTTACTATCCTTGTAGGCAGGGAGGCCGGCGAAGCCCCCATGCCCCCCCCCCCCATGCACTGATATTTCAGTTCATTAGATTGTAAACAAAAGATATGGACATGTTAGCAAAGAAAAAAAGCTGCTTAAACCCTGTCTTCTAGGCCTTAAATAAGACCCCCATTAGCAGCACCAAAATATATCAATTAAGAGGGTAAAGGAAGTTGGTATCTCATAGGAGAACATTTTATCAGAGAAAAACTTACTGTTATTGGAAGCAGGTATGTCTAGTGTCTGAAGGACAACTGGATGGGCAGCATTTATTTCAACCACTTGAATGGCTGTAGTGTGACATAAATCACTAAAGGGAAAAGGGTCACCCTGCTTTACTTAAACATTTTATTGTTTTCCCCCAAGCTCTGTGACAGATGATGAAGCTGAAAAAGCTCTTGTATCAATGTTATCCAATTGTAACTGATATTTCAACTATAGCTGGAATGAAAGAACTCCTTGTGTATGGAAAACAACTAATATCAACTATGTTTAGATTGCTTCTTGGATAACTTTAGTTGAATAATTGTGGTGGTCCTGTGTACTGTTTTATTTTGTCTTTCAGATATTGCAGACTCTCTCTCTCTCTCTCTCTCTCTCTCTCTCTCTCTCTCTCTCTCTCTCTCTCTCTCTCTCTCTATCTATCTATCTATCTATCCATCCACCCACCTATCTATCTTTCCTTCTATCTATCTATCTATCTATCTATCTATCTATCTATCTATCTATCTATCTATCTATCCATCCATCCATCCATCCATCCATCCATCCATCCATCCATCCATCCATCCATCCATCCATCTATCTATCTATCTATCTATCCATCCATCCATCCATCCATCCATCCATCCATCCATCCATCCATCTATCTATCTATCTATCTATACCTGACAAAATGTGTGCAACTGTGTGTTTGCTTGAGAAGTTAAACTTGTCCGCGTGAGTGTAGAATAGAACAGAAAGGACAGTTAAGGCACAAGCGAGCTTGTTGTTCAAGTTTTGGATGGATTTACTAAAAAAGGATAAAATGATAACCTATGGTAACTGTCACATTTGTATTCGTGTACAAGAAGTAAAGGGTGTTCTTTCGGTACTTAACTTTTTACTGGGACATAAGACCCCCTTATCTAGAAGATTTATGATGATCGTAGTGTAAATTCCTCATAACATTGGAGTCACGGGAGATCACCAGCACATCCTTGCGGTTGGCCCCAGCAGACGTTCTGATCGTAAGTATAAGCTGTATAAATTTTGCAACTTGCAAAGCGGAGCATACTGGGTATAAACTTTGTAACATAGGGGAGGAGAAACAATAGAGATGGGCCTTTGTAGCAGTAAGCAACGAAATTTCCATTCAAAGAACTGCAATTGTGCCTTATGACCTTGACAAAGTGAAAAATGTGTCTTTGCACATTTCACGGTCCTTATGTGCCCATTGCATCTGGCTTGACTGGCGCTGAATCCGTCTGTGCTGTCGTTTTGTGTTTCATATGTTGCAGAGGCACGGGACAGGGCAGGGGTGGATACAGTGTACACTTGTTCCTTTTGATCCCATGCAACCACACATCTTTATGAAAGAGACACCTGTCCAGAGACCGATATTAAATTGAGCACTCATCCAAAGATGTTATTTCATTTCGCACTCATAAAGAAATCTCCTATTCAGTTTCATTAATTGTGACTGATTAAAACGTCCATTTCAGATGATAATCTGCATAAATCCAATGTTAAACGACAAAGTGTACACGTAGGCTGGAATACAGGAGAATCTAGTTTTCTGTAAAAGTAGACGTCAAAATACAATTTAACGCTCTGTGTGTGTGTGGGGGGGGGGGTGGTCTCAATTGACGTGTTCCTGGGCCTGTAGGCAAGCTTTATACATTTTATACTTAGTTTGCATTTGGTTTGATAATTTTGTTGCATGTTGCACATGTCTTTCCGACTTTTAATCAACAGTATGTTATCTTATCTTATATTCCGATTCGTTTTATAGTGATGATTTTTAAATTTCCAAGAACTGCATCTGTGTTTATATGTGGATGTATAGCACAATATATTTATGTTTATGGCTGCGCTGCTTTGTTCCGAAACACTCAAACGGATACCAGTTGCATGTATACGTTTTAGTAAAGCTGGGCCAAATGTGTTAGACTTGCATAACACAATCGAGTTGATGTAGTTAACTGTTTAAACAGTCAGAGTTGTATTCTGTAAACATAAAAAACGGAATAAAAAACAAAAAACATTTATATTCGGTATAACTTTTGCTGTATTACTGCAAATGTCAGTAAAACGCACGGTGTATTCTTCATTCAGGACGCCAATATCATCATTATTATCTTTAGAGAAGTTCAGAGGCTTTAGTGCGAAATTAATATGGATGTCCTCCAGTACAACCCCTGTTACATTCTTTTGTTATTGCCAATCGGAAAAAGCATTGGTTCTGTGTATAGTCTGAATCCAGAGCGCAAAAACACAAAACAAGTAACCTACTACTGTATATTATAACTTTATACATAAACGTGAGTAAAGCCCAGGTCACATGTTGCGCGTCAAGCACGGCACAATGGCAATTGAAATAAGTTTATTGTGTTGATTGGTACATGTGTTATGTACAAATGAACATTGACCTTATTCCCCAAGCAGCTTGCAATGCTGTTGTGGCGTGTTGCCATTTAATTACGATTTTTGTCCAGTGCAAATCACGAAGCCCCCGTTTACTGACTATAATGATTGTGATTAAGTACGCACCTTCATTGATGGGGTCAAGTATATGCTATTGTTCCACAAAAGGCCGAAATCAAGAGTTTTCACGTCAACAGAGGTATATTTGGCTGGATGAAAAATCTTGCATCCCATCAAATCTTTTATATGACTTTATTCACATACATACATGTATTTGATACTACCTATCTAAGCAAACACAGAAATGCGAATTACATATCCTATCGCATGAACTGAAACATGTTGATTGATACGTTGTTGCAATTTAACGCTGACTTTTCAAAAACGGACACATTGCCTTGCTAATTTTCTGTTCATTCTATTGCCAACAGCCTCTCATTTGATGATGCCTTGGCTGCTGCTTGCAATTCTTGTGAGAGTTTAATCCCTGCAAACACTGTAACTAAAAGGGCGGGAATTATAGAAGGCGAATGTGACTGTATGGGAACAGAGTGACCATGAGCTGCAGTATCAGTATTCTGAATTATGGCTATAAACTCCAATGCCACCAAAACCAAGCAAAGAAAAAAAAAAGTCCCATCTCTTTTATTTTCCATTGAGTTATATGCAATTACATGTCATGGTAAAACTCTTTTATCCTTGACGTCTTTTCCTTCCCCATTTTTCTTGGTATTTTTGCTCAAAATTTTAGCTTTGTTTCCTCACTAGGTGATTTCTATTCACCTCGAAGCTTGTATTGCGCATTAGAAGAAGAAGAAGAAGAAGAAGAAGAAGAAGAAGAAGAAGAAGAAAAAGAAGAAGAAGAAGAAGAAGAAGAAGAAGAAGGAGAAGGAGAAGGAGAAGGAGAAGGAGAAGAAGAAGAAGAAGAAGAAGAAGAAGAAGAAGAAGACGAAGAAGAAGAAGAAGAAGAAGAAGAAGAAGAAGACGAAGAAGAAGAAGAAGAAGAAGACGAAGAAGAAGAAGAAGAAGAAGAAGAAGAAGAAGAAGAAGAAGAAGAAGAAGAAGAAGAAGAAGAAGAAGAAGAAGAAGAAGAAGAAGAAGAAGAAGAAGAAGAAGAAGAAGAAGAAGAAGAAGAAGAAGATACATTCAACCAGTTACATTGGCATAACAGTGTTGGGACAGTATACTACGATCGAGATCGGGATATCAATTGCATCATAATTAACATTAAGTTTACTGTACGTTTGTTTAACAATAATCAAACAGGAATATGCTTTTATTGAATGTAGACATAAGCGAAATGCAAAAGCGTATACTTCTTGTTTCCTAGAATGGGTGAAAATGAATGGTCCCAAATCCTTTGACGTTTCTCCTTTCGTTTCTCTTTATTTCGCGATGCGTATCCAATCTCGATCTTTTCCGTGAAAACTATAAAGCAGCCCTAGTGTAATGCCATAGCGTCTAAAAGTAAAGATTTCCGACACAGAGATAGTAAGTATGTTAAAAGATCGCATGACTGATCTCCTATAAATTGTGCAATCATATATCTAGCAGAGAGTTTGTATCAATAAGGTCCAGCCATTTTAACTGGGATTTTGTTAGCAAATGAGTCTTTTTTTTTTTAATTAAATAAACAGGAATTATCAAATCACAAGAATCGAAGTTGATGTAGGGTGGATACAGACGTGAATGGATCCATTAAGCATCACAGCATATATTAAGTAAACGATCCAAGATCAGACCATTTACTACAGCAGACAAATTGCTGATACTTGTCCCGCGAAGATGCTGGTCTGAATATTGTTTATTTCGACGGACCACAGGGGTATAACACCTCTATGAGCGGACAGTTAGGAAAACAGTTCAGGTCATCCACGCAGATAATAGTATGTATCTTGGATACACCGTTCTGGTTGAATTTGACTTTAATTCTCCCAACTTGCTTCTCAACTCATTCTATGACCATGATTTTCTAGAGCTTCATGATCAAATGAAAGGAATTGCATCTCTCGCTTTTTCTCCTCAAGTTTTTGGTTGGCAATATTTAGTTCTTCCTCCACAGCGTTAAGTGTTTTGTTCATGTTTTGGAACTCGTTGGCTCATTTTTATTCCGTGCATAATCAATGAGCCCAATAAACGTCTTAAAATTTCTAGAATACATTGCTTTACATGTACATTTAAAGTTCTCTGTCACCTCAAACATTTGGCTATGTGTCAAACTTATGCAAAGAATATCAAAACGGGAACTGCAGTAATAATTTGCAATTTTCAAGTTGTTTTATATGATAAACTTGGACCCATATAAAAAACACAAACATTTTTCTTAACTGGCAAAGCAGATATCAAGTTTTCTTAGATATATAAATGAAGGGGTGTGATGTCACCAGGGGTAACTGCTACTGGTAATGCAATGACAGCTGAGTTTAACTCTAACAAAAACATAGAATCCTGATCAAGTACACATGTTCCACCTTTTCACCATGAAGCAGCGTGAATTGATATTATCAAATTTACTTAACTGAGATATTGTCCTCTTTCAATATGGGTTAACACGGAAAAATGCACAAATCAAAAAAGGCAAGATAAATGTCCCTTTGGTTGTGTATTCAATTACTGAAACAGGCTTCAACAAATTTACCACACCGATAAGACCAAAGAGGGTGATTAGCAGAGTACACAAGTGTCAGAGTCAGAGTCAGAGTAAGAATTCTTTCATTTGACAGAAAGTACAGGTAAGTAAACATTACAAACAGTATGTAATAATTGATAGATATAACTTCATGCTATTATTGCAGAATGTGAACAGAACTGTCAGGATGACCCCAGTTAAGGACGGCTTGTCTGCTAACACTGGGGCCACCTTGGATCAAGAGAGGTGATTAGCAGAGTGCACACGTAATCATGATATGCCTACTAATGTTGTATATCTCTGCATGGTGCGCCCTTAAGGGTTGCGTTTTACATATGGAGAGTAGTCCAACTGACATCACACATCAGAACACCTAAAATTCGATAACGCATCCCCATACTGCTGACGAGATGATGAAT
Source organism: Hermodice carunculata (assembly GCA_964020975.1). NCBI lineage: Eukaryota > Metazoa > Annelida > Polychaeta > Eunicida > Amphinomidae > Hermodice > Hermodice carunculata. Next base: position 1,944,758 of record CAXHWN010000555.1, read on the forward strand.
TTAATCCATTTTGAACAGCGTAATGTCAGTTCTAAAGAACGTCATGGGTGGAAACACATTATTTTTCTAATGATCAAATGTTTCGGTTTCAAACCTTTTTAACTCGCATTTTTTCTCAGACATTTTAGACAGTATACTGGTTCGACACTTATCTTTCCATTGCCTTCGCGCCATTTCTAGGCTTCAAAATACAACTTGTTTAAGTTACTCCTCCGTAAAAAAATAAAGGTGGATTTAATGTCCAGCTTGGCAATCATTCACATCAGTTTACAGTAGTATTTACAATGATACAAGGGACTTTTAGAATGTTCATGAATAATCTGGCAAAAAAAAGTTCACAAAATGTGCCGGCTGGGTACATCCGCAGGGTTGTTAGTCGAAGCAATGTATCTGAGACGAAAACGGTCTTGTTTGTTCAATTGTTTTTAAGGACGACACAACTGTCCTTTTTGGACTACATAAGCATAAATGTGCAATGCAGGAGTCCGTCCACTTTGTTTTCATGTTGAAGAAACAAGACTGTTCTCGATTCAGGGGCATGGCTTTGAGTATTGTGACATATATTCATACTGTCACGTGGGTAATGTCAGTAATATAGAACGGAAAGCTTTACGCGACATAATATGGAAAATGATAGACCACTCTTGTGTTTCCAAACAATTCTTTTTGGATATGGTCGGACATGAGTTATCGCATGCTCGTGAGACCTAAGTTCAACAGTGTTAAAAAAGGACCAGCAGTGTTAATTTGACCTTTCCAAGCTGGGTATCACGCTGGGAAAGTTGCTTTGGTATTACGCACAGCTTTGTATCAGACATTTTGCTTATCTGAAGGGTCATGTTATCTTTGGTTAGATTTCCATAGCTCTGAAACTATTGCCGAGTCTAGCATGATGCTGAACAAGAAAAGCGAAAAAAATGTACCAAAGGGTACGATATATTTGGTGACATGAGAGCAGCTATTCCGCATGCGCGTCCATGTATGAGATGCAGCAAGCTCAAGTCTAATTTGTACCAAAATTATGGACCTCAACTCCATCCCTCTCTGAAACAAATCTAAGTTATTATGAGATGCTGCGAACACGAGCAGAACGCTCTAAATGGGTTAAACATATAAGGCCTGTATACCATACACCAGACTAAAATTCACCAAGAGAACGGGGGGGGGGGTCACTAATACGTATGCAAGGTGTGTGTTTTCCTTCTTCAACGCATATTGGTTCCGTTTTTTGTTTTTGTTTTGTTTTTGTTTGTGTTTGTGTGTGTGTGTGTTTCTTTCTTTCTTTTTTTTTTTAAATATACATGGAATGACACAAAACTAGGCAATCAAATGGCAAATAAATGTGGACGAGTCAATGCCAATTTGAACCACGCACAGTGCTTGAAAAAATGTGTCATACATCCTTGTTCGATATAGATTAGTTTACCGAGAGGAAACAAAACGCTGCATTAATCAGTATACATGGTGCCTAAAATAGCATTGTGACCGATGCTGTTGATAAGTCTTTATCTTGTCCTCAGAAGGGCAAACGTGTGTCAGAAAACTAATTTAGGTTATATTGATTGATTTGGGGGCTGGAGATGGGTATGTGTTTTTAGTGGATTGAAAATATTATAAATAAATATGTCTGGGTAACAACAGTTCAAACAAAAAAAAAAAAAAAAAAAAAAATGCCTTTATGTCTGCACAGGAAGAGTCCGTGAAAATATATTGTAATAATATAATACTTGAATGTTTGCACAGAAAGAGTTCTAGTACATTTTACGTATGGAAAATGAATGATATGAGCATGCGTGATGTGGCGTCTTGCACATATAATTTTGATTATTCTGATAACGGAATATCTGCCATTTTGAATCACCTCTATCAACAGAGGCGTTTTCGTATTATTTGAGTATTATTGAGAGAACCTAAACCAGCTGTTACAAGCACCATTTTTTCCAAACCATGAGGACATGTTATAATGTTTGGATTATTTCCTTGCAAATTGTAGGCAAGTATTCATCTTTGTTTCAGATATATGTAAAACACAGCCGTTTGAGCATCAAGCTGAAAGGAAAGAGTGAAAATGTTAAATTTTTTGTCAGCCATTGGCCTCGGCTCGCCGCTGTGGCTAGGTGGTGGTAGCCAAGTATGTCTCCGTGTCTCCTGTATGTGCAGTGAAAAAGAAAAGTAAAAGGGTAAAGATTATTTTATTTTCTTGTATATTCGAGGGCCATATCGTATCCGTGGCAGATTACTTGCTAAATATACCAAATTCAGACGCTGCACATATGTATGTGTAAAACATTATGAGCTAAAGCTTTATTTCTTTATGCTTTAATAAGTTCTGATTTGGCTAGTTCAGTCAAAAGGACACTGCATTGGCTGAATATTGTAAACAGTACAGTTGTCCACTGCCTATTTAATGAGTAAAGTCGTGTAAAACGTACAAGACATCAAACGTCCTCTTCTCCAAGAGTATAGTCCTTTCTCTTGCAAGTGGCTTGGTTTCACATCGAGAACCTTGTTCTGATTTAGAGGTTATGATGTTCCTGAACTTAAAGGTCAGCTTGATCTAATGGTTACCATGGATTAGACAGTTTATGTCAAGGGTGGTTAAAAATGATATCTGAAAACCAAAATGTTACAGTTCCTTTTTTATTTATTTACTTATTCATTTTTTATCTTTTTAAGCCTTTTTTTTTTAGCTCCCAAAGCATTTGAGATCGTCTCCATTATGTAACGATGGTAATTTATTCCTGTGACTGGCTTATGTTTGGGTCCATATCAATGGTAAAGTAAAATGAGATGGAGCTGGTCCTGAACTGTCACAAACAGTGGGATATGACTGAAAAGGATGAAAGGCCAGTCGCCCAGATGCGTAGATGAGGCATGACTGTTGTAGCTTTCCAAACCATCTGGTTATGGGATGAAACACCTCGCAATATTGCAGTAATTGGACATACACTTTACAGTGGCCAGCTAACCGAACCTGTTGTAGGCTGTTGAACCCTGGGCATGGGTATGGAACAAGATTGGTCTTTGTTTGTCAATGTTTTTCACCCAATTTTCCCATCGATTGAATCAAAATAGTTAAACACACTGCAGTTGTGTTACAATTTCACTTTGTAACAACATCCAAGACCGGCATTGTCACTGTGACATACGATTGGTAATTATGTGATGCCAGGTAACAGTCATATTATGTGATGCCAGGTAACAGTCATAAATCACTAGACTTATATTATGCCGTAATGCAAACTTTGAAATTAGAATCAAACTGAAGATCACTTTGCGAATACTCTACAAAAATAATGAATCAATGTTCATGGTGTTATGAGTAATGCCTAATTTTGCCAGTTCCATGAATCCTTCCATTGCCCACTGATGTGACCACACTGGCAACAGCAGCAGTTCTTTCTTGCCACACCTATCCCAAAATATCGTCGTATTAGAAAAATCAAAGCCACTTTCCACAAAGGGTTAACTACATAAGTGAGATCGGTTCCCAGGGCCTTGCCACTTGTTCCTGTAACTCGTGCTTGCTTCGGTCCACGCTCTCCGTAATTTTAGGTCTTTTGAAGAATGTAAACAAGCTGTAGATCTTGTATTGCTACAATGAACAGCAACAAACTGACCCATTCTGGGCGGAAACAGGGAAAAAAATGAATATTTCTACATGCATTTTTAATCCTGTTGATGAAATGTGGATAAAATATATTTAAACCATGTGACATTGACAGCCATAGCTCGATATCATCAGCCAGCGGTGTTATGTTTGTGATGTCACTGATCATTCGCGCCTTGAGGGTGTCAGAAATGAACGGAAAGCGACTATTAAAGATGCAGTGACTTTTTGAAATAAAAATGTGAATAAAAGTTTTGTTTTCCGATCTATTTTTTTAAAGTACCCCGTATGCTAAGAACAACTCATGAATCACCCATGTATCCAATTTGAACATGGTCAATAAACAGTACCTTTAAAGCATGTACTGAGGCGGTTCTTGTTTGTTGTTTAAGCAGGTAGTGGCAGTGTTTTCCTTCTTATTTTGTTTTTTGTTTTTTATATGCAATTCCCAGGAGTTTTATGGCACCAGTATCAAAGTGTGTCTTTTCCATGTACCAGCCGACAGTATTTTGGGCTGAAACTGTGGCCCCCACCCCACCGCCCCCCAAAAAGAGGGTGTGGTGGGTGGGTAGGTAAACTTTTCAATTAATTTTGTTAGTTTAATTTACTTTTTTTTTTCTTTTTATTATATTATTATGCTCCCCTTCGAAGAACGCAGGGTATAGGCCTTTGTTCATGTCAGTCAGTCGGTCGGTAAAGAAACTTCAAAACTACTCCCAATGACCACTAGATGGCATACAAAATAAATTTCCGGTTCTGTGATTTGTTTGCATGGATTGATCATTCTGAGGCGCTCTGCTTGTGTGCTGCGTCCCTACAATGTGGCCGATTTATTCATTCTTTAAAAATGCTCCGTGGTGTCACTGCACACCTAACGTACCCGAAACCTTTGCCTGCATTACTCCAGCGAAGTCATGGGGTGCCTCATAAGTCAGGTTACCTTACCAGTGTCGTCACTCGCACTTGCTATCTGTCTGTCTCGAGCCCAAGACACTACTTTTCATCTCTTTGCACTTCACCAGGCAGTCCGTTACCGCATCCATTCCCAAAATGTTGGGTGGTTCTCCCCGAACACTCATGCTATTGCCAACCCCTCATCCTCCAAACTTGTTCTAAATTCCTACTCATGCCGTCTCTCTGCTTTCATCCCTCAAAGTACCAATTCCTGACCTGTTAATACACCCAACACTAACTGAACAAATGAGCCATCTTCAACCTTATAACAAACATCAGGGCTTTGGAGATGGTATGTGATGTCAAATTATCGACCAATTTCTTTGGTGTGTATAGTAGCTACATGCTGGAAAAAGAAATATGGCGTCAACTCCTGGATTACCTTTTATCGTATTATTTCATAACACCAGACCAACCTGCTTATTCAAAGAAGCACTCCACACAAACGTGTTTACACAAAATTATGGATGAATGGTTAAACAAGCTAAATGACGGTCTTCTTGCCGGGATTTGTTTTCTTGATTTACAAAAGCGCTTTGACATCATGAATCACCAGATACTTTTATCAAAGCTTCAAAAGTATGGTGTTATGAACGAAGAATTTAAGTGGTTTCAATCTTACTTAATCCATCGTAAACAAGTAGTTGAGTGTAAAGGTGACCTATCCACAGCTCAAAATGTAACTATTGGTGCCCTCAGAGTTCCGTAATTAGACCCCTTTGTTTTTATTGTATGTAACTGATTTAACACAGCGTGTCACTACATGTAGCGGAGAACCTCAATGTAGTTACACTTTCTGAAACTTGGCTTGATAGTAGAGTCCTTCGTGACTTACTGTTTTTACATGGATTTCAACCACCATTTCATAAAGATCTTGAATCTGGTTCCGGCGGTGCAGTTGCGGTTTAAGTCAGAAACCATTTACCCTTTTCCATACTTCCTGAACCTGAATGCCCCCATAGTGAGTGTACCTGGATTAAAATCACCGTGACAAATGGCAAAGTACTCCACGCCAATCTGCAGAAGACCGAGATGTATTCATGGATAACTTAATTATCTCAATTTTAACTGCACTTAACCTCAATCCCCACATTTTGATTCTGACTGGACCCTCAGTAAATCGACACTTGGTAGCAAACTCCACCAATCAATCCCTCCGCTCAATGATAATGGAAAGAGTATATCCAACCATATTGAAAAGTGCGAAATCTTTAACACATAGTTTGCCAACCAATGCAAGCTCCCACCTGAAGATAATATCAACCCCCTTCACGACTTTGCGTTCAGAACCGACGCTCGCCTGCATATGTTTCAGTTCGAACCTGCATAGGTTGAAAAGATCTTGCAATCCCTAAAAACTAGTTCGGTTACTGGACCTGATAATATGGGAAACACTCTACTAAAGAACACTGTGTCTGGAATCCCCCATCCTCTTACAAAAATGTTTAATCGTTTTCTAAAAACCTTCAACTTTCTGCAACCTTGGACACAATTTAAATGGTTGCCCGGTCTATTAGAAAAACAACAGGACAGTCCAAGGAAAGTTATCGACCAATCTTTCTGTTATGTAACGTCTCAGGGGTCTTTGAATGACTTACTTACGATGTTCTCTATGAGTGCCTCATCACAGATAATTTCCTTACCCTTTATAATTCTGACTTTAAAGCAAACGAGTGTGCAAGTAGCTCGTATGCATTCTCCATGATATCCACAATGGACTTAAACTTGGCAAGGAAGCCCGGATGGTATTTCTGGATATATCTAAAGCATTTGTCCGTGTCTGGCATGATGATCGAATTATTCAAATTGAAACAACTAGGCTTTACAAACCATGTCGTGGACTTACTTAATAGTTATCTGTCAAACTGCTTCCAACGTGCGACTCTTTGCGGTCAAACTTCCACTTGGCTCGCAGTGGAAGCTGGCCTGCCACAAGGCTCAATACTAGACCCTCTGTTGTTCCTGGTCTTTATGAATGACATTACTGTCAACATAGCCTGTGAAATCAAGCTTTTCGCTGACGACACCTGTGTATTGGAAATCGTACATAATCCTACTATTTCTGCTGGGAGGCTTAACACGGACCTTCATAAGATCTACTTTGGGGGCAAGCTATGGCGCCTTACCTTCAACACGATTAAATCAAAAGCTGTTCTCTTCTCTTCTAAAGTTAACAAACCCATTCACCAACTCCTTACCCTGGAAAATACACCCATACCTGAAGCAAATGAACACACCCCACCTTGGCATTACACTGTCTGAAAAGCTTTCCTGATACTCCCATGTCACACGCATCACCAATAAATCCAGTCAAGGTTTGGCCCTGTTACGGCGTCTTAAATTTAAACTATCTCGGAACGCCTTAACCCGAATATACACTACAATGATCCGTCCCATAATCGAATACGGGTGTGTCATCATGTGTTTTTTACAATTGCACGGGAGGTTTATCAGCATCTCTTCAAGCCGTTCAGCATGAAGCAGCCCGAATCTGCACGGGTGCCTTGAAACACACCTTCCGTCATTTGCTCCTAACTGAACTGGGGTGGCAAAGTCTTTCCAGTAGACGCATATATTACAAACTAGTCCTCTTTTACAACATGATCCATAAAATGACCTCTAATTACCGTTTAGACCTTGAATCTGGTAATATCGGACTTACGTCTAATATTAGCCCGCGTAACAGGCTCAAAATTAGACAGGTCAAATTTTACAACAAAATGATACGGAGACTCATTTCTCCCATCTGGTATTCTCCTTTGGAACAACTTACCACTCGATATCAGATAGTCTGGGTTACTTGATATCTTCAAATCTGAAGTGAAATCGATTTTATTGTCTTTTGACCCCCATACTCTTCTACTTTTCATGCGGCAAGTGCTTTCCAAATATCTGTCACACTCAATTGCGCCTTGGGGTTTTTTTCTAGCTTAACTCCCATCTCCACAAATTAAATATACTCCAATCACCTGCCTGCTCATGCGCCAACCAAAACAAAGAAATTTAACACTTTTTCCTGACCTGTCAAAAATTCTTAATGCTGATGCAAGCTTTACTTGATAGGGTGTGTCACATCCTAAGACCTGGTATGCATCCAAATCTTAATTCACTTAGCTAGTGACATATTCATACTATGCTTCAAACAAGGTAACTCAGAACTCAGTGATGATGTTAATTGCCAAATATTTGAAGCTGAGTGGACCTACATCGTGGCAACGAGATGCTTTAAATTGTGAGCCACTTCTAGAATATTATATTGATATGTTAGGATTCTTCAGCTGTTTCAGGTTTGTTTTTTGTTCCATTGTACCGAAAAGTTATGTCAAACCACATCCCAATTCATTGATTGTATGTCCTGTGCCTATTGTAAATACTTTGTGCATCATGCTTGTCGTGGAGAGCCTCTATATTGGTTCTTTGTAACTTTAAGGCATTTCATGTGAAATAAATATGTTTAAAATAAAATGTCAGATAAGTCTCTTTGCAGATGACATGATTTTTGCGGAGCAGCTGACTGTGTTGATGGAGTTAATTCTATTTTAAAAAAGGGAGTAGCCGAAACTGAAAGTTGGCTTTGTGGTAACAGACTGAAAGCAAATACAAAGAAATCCCATTCACTCTTATTGTCCGGTCATAATAGCAATAAGGTATTAGACATCTCTTTATGCGGCCAAAAAAAAATCGAACAAGCAAATCGTGTAAAGTATCTTGAAGTTACTATTGACAATCAGCTGCTTTTGGCGTCAATATTTAGTGTATGTGTGCAAAGTTGTGCATGGTAAACTGGTTGTATTCCATCGTTTAAGCACCTCACCTAATTCGCAAGTAGTTTGCTTCAAACCATTTATTTCTCTTGTATTTAGCCAAGCTTAGTTTATGCAGACACCGTGTGGAATATTTGTGGCGCTGGTGGATCTCATAGACTTCAAAATTACGCCGCCAGGATAATAACTTCGATTTTAGACATTCAAGGGGACTTAATCTTGTTTTTAATCTTGGATGGCAAACATTGCATCAACGTAGAAAATTTCACACCGCAACTCTGATTTATAAATGTATTAAAAACCTTGCACCGGACTATCTTTTTGAACAGTTTGCTTTGTGTTCCAAGTCTCATATTTCTAATACAAGAAGTACCCACTCTATGGATGTTTTAGTCCCCGATGTCTTTTGTATTGTAAACGCATTTATTTAAGAAAAACGAAAAAGAAAAATGGATAACCCAGTAGCTACAGAAGCAATTAATCCGGGGGATCTTCAGACATACAAACGCACAAGTACTATTTAAAAGACACACTGGACGCTACAAAGAAATGCTATTTGCGAAAAAGATGCACGTTTGAAAATTTGATAATTTTAGTTTGAAAATTGAAATTGAAGGCGATTTTTTATTCTTCAGGGAGGTTGTCCCACATGCGTATGGAATAGGGTAGGAACGAATTAAAGTAGCGAGTCGTTCTACAGTTAAGCTGACGTAACTGACCGGGATTTAGTAGAGGGCGGCCTGCTTGGGCAATGACATAGTTTTGTAGTAAATCATAGAGGTGCGGTGGTGAGAGTTTGTTATTAACTTTACGAAAGCATAAGAGTTTAAGGAAATGTCTTCGAATATGTAGTGGCTCCCAACAAGGCTCAGCTATTAACATGGCACGTGACGTATATTTCCTTGCATTAATATAAATCATGGCAGCTTCACACTGTAAACCTTCCTTTATGTCGGTTAGCTCTTGGTTGTAGTTGTCAAAAAACCACACAGCCGTATTTGAGGATTGGGGGGGACCATTGTCAAGTATAATTTTTCAAGGGTTTTCTGGAGAGTTTAAAAATTTTAGTCATTTTGAGAGGGAGAGACGTTTGCTTGCTTTGGTGACTATGCGACTGATATGTAGGTACCATCTTAAATCATGCCAAAGAGTAATGCTTAAATAAGTATGGCCTGTGGGTTCCGGTATGGCAGAACAACCACAGTTCAATGGGGGCTAAGTCTTTTTATTCCTTTCACATGAGAAGAGTACTGAGAGCGATTTAATGGCACTAAAGGTCATGTGCCAAACTCGGCCCCTGATGGATGAATGGCCGAAGTCAACATTTATTTTTAAAATGCTAGTGTCATCAACAAAGACCCATGTCATATGTTATGTTCTCAACGATATCATTTATATAAACCAAAAAGAGGAGGGGACCCAAGATGGAGCCCTGGGGCACCCCAGCCTCGATGGGAGACCAAAAAGACATTGGCCTTAGGTTACCACTCGTTGTTGACGATCGCTAAGGTAGCTCTCACGCCATTTAATAATCAGTGGTGTTATACCAAGCTTTCGTGATTTGAAAAGAAGAACATGGTGCCATATATGAGCAAAAGTGTCACGGAAAACCATTGTGGTTTCCTTTAGAAATTCCAAAACATTGTAAATTTTGTGGACTATTCTGTATGGTAGAATCATTTGGAAACAAAGCCAGAATTGCGCCTGGTTAAAAAATTGCTGCTCATTAGAATTTGCATAACGTATGTTTTTGACAAGTCTTTCAAAGATCCTGGAAACGTTGCATAATAAGGAGATGGGGCGGCAATTTGATTTCAGCTGCATATCGGACTTTTTTTGTGAATGAGGCATGTGTCTGAATTTTCCGTTGGTCAGGAAACGTCCCAGTAGATAGGGGAAATTCAAATAGTTCGGTCAGAGGCTTACCGATGCTTGAACCAGATTGTTTGTGTAAAAAGTTGCTCACACCGTCCGGACCAGATTAGGAGCTAGTTTTGAGTAAGTAGTCAACAGGTCTGGCAGACTGTTGAAAAATTCAGTTGATCGTGTAAATTCATTAATTATCTGGTACAAATTGTTTTGAGCAATACGGTCGACAAGACTCGTACCCAAGTTGCTCTCAGTACGATGGAAGTCCCAATACAAGCATCGATCGTTGAAATAACCAGTTAGAATAAATATTCTTACATTTAGTTCAAGATTGTGTCAGCAGAATTTGGAAAAGTATATCACGTTCAGACGCCGATTGGCATTGTGGACACTAATACACTTCAACCAAGGCCAAACCATAATCGGTGGAAATTTCATCCCAGATGCACTCACAATGTGCAGATTTAAGGTCGAGACGGCCAGAGAAAGATATTGAATCTTTTATTATAACAAGTAGATATATAGTAGTGACATCTGCAGTTAGGGTACTTGGAATATGCACCAGAACTGTCAGAAGAAACAAAAAAGAAAAAGAAGAAAAAAAAAAGAAAAAAAAAAAAAAAACAAAAAAAAAAAAGAGGAACAAACAAACAAACTACACAAGTACAATAAAATAAAACTAAATCGAAATATGGCGATCCAGATACGCACAGTAAGAGCATAAAACCTGGCTAACGATACATCTTCTGATGTAATAATAATGTAATACTAGAGAAGGCGATTTGCTTCACAGCAAATCAGTCTGGGGCTTCCAAATTTGAATTATTGAAATGCTTTGAAAAAGGTTTATTGCTGTGATTCTGGAGCAGAAGGACACACCTGTCTGTAGAAATTTTATGAGAAGTAAATTATGTCTCCAAGTATATAATGAGAAGTTATTCCCAGTGGGGAAATGAAAGTAGAGTTAATGGTGAGTAAAATGAAAAATCTACAACTGCAACCACAAGTACACCACAAATGTGAAGGGTATGTGATGATGATGTGTGTCAAATATTTTGGAGTGATCCATAATGGAAGGTTGGTAAATGGATCTGCATAATGAGACAAAAAATAATTTTGTATACAGCTTTATAGCACAAGATTATGTGGAGCCACTGAGGGCCCAGTCCAGTGCCGCATGGGGCTCAGTCCACGATTGTGATGCAGGCTTGCATATTCAGCGGACCCTGTTTAAAACCTAACTTTTAGCCAATCGTCCGGAGTTGCAAATTTCTGTAGCCACACTGAACCCAAACATGCGTTTCCCTTCAAAGGGTTTGCATGATGATTATGAGCATTTTACGTAAAAAGTATTGAGTGATGATTGTTCCATTAAATATTTCAACATGTGAATCTGACTTGGTATCATAGATGATATTCATGATTACAGTCTGAATTTTTTGTGTTTATGTAACAAACCACTTTATATTCAACACAATGTGCCCCCCTTCCCCCCCTCCACAAGATACATTTAGAAAGTTAACACGGCAAAAAAAGCCCCAAGCTTTACTCATTTAGTTGCACTACTAGAGCTTTTGTTCACTGTCCATTGACAGATGTCTCAAACCTATTTGTGTCAGTAAGAACTTTGTGTCTGTCTGCAATAGTTTGGAAGATATGGAGATTTTAAAATTTTAATTGCCCCTCATTTGCATAATTTTAATCATCATGACTATTCCAAAACAAATTGCAAAATATCTTTGATAGGTCAATCCTCATTTGAAGTTTGGTGGTGTTGGGAATAATGGTGTGTGAGAAAAACTCCGGACAAATTTGGGAGCCATGGAGCGCGAGGAAAAGCAACATGTCTTGTATGGCACCCAGACATAAAACTTCAATCGTATCTCGTCACCAGGGTAACACGTAAGATTTTAAGATACATATATATGCATAAGAGGTTACTTGGTTAATGACCATGCGTCTCAGCACTTAGTATCACGTATACGCATACTAGGGACATCTGCATGAAAATGCGATAATTAATTTTAATAATGTCTGGGCAGTAGACTTTATATAAAATACAAATAGATAAATCAGAAAAATCCTGTCATAGTACAATGATTGAGACAAACGCGTGCATACATAAAATATGACACGAAACAGTCACTTTTGGACTGAATTACACTTTAAGTTGTCAGTAGGGTGTGACCCCTAAAATCCACTACTGTACATGTCCCGATCGCTCTTGTAGTGTATTTGAACCACCTTGTCTTGGTCGTTTCTCCTCAGACTAACCTCGCGAAGAAACATACGGCCGTCGGTTGTCCAGTAAGAGTGAATTCTGTTTTGACTTCCCATACCACGGGCCAGGTACATGATGTTCGATCGTCGCTTTATTATGTCCTCTGAGATGAATATTCACGAGTTGCTCTTCCTTGTCTTATACAGTTTTTGTGTGAACTTGTGCAAGATAAACTTGACTATTATCGCTCGAGGCTGGCCATTCCTGGGTCGACCATCACGATGTGACCGACCAATTTCTCTCTCATCAAGGGTTACATTCAGTGTTTTTCCAACGTTGAGAACAATTGTTTTTGTATTTTCTCCGGCCGCTCGGGTTCTTTCAGCCAGTTGGGGGGGGGGGGGGGGGGGCATTTCCTCTACCATATTGTTTTAATTCATCCAGATTTTTCTCTAAAGTGAGCACTTTTTCCCCCAACTCTAACACTTTACTTTCTAGTTCTTTAAACTTCGGGTGGCTCTCTACAGATCCAGACTCGTTTGCACTCAATCTATCAGGTTTTGCCTTCAGTTCTTGAATAAGCTTTGGATGGGCATTAGATGGAGTGCTCACCTCCGTGCTGATCACTTCATGTGCAATTCTTTTGAAAAATTGTTTAAGTCTCGGATCTGACAAAATCCGCAACAAGTCACTGGCACTACCGACATCTGTCCCAATATCGCTACAAGCTCTAGCTGTCGTTGAAGAAAGACCAGTAGCTGTTGTAGAATCCCGGGGTCGTTTTATTCTTTACCCGCACCAACAGAACAACCCATGTGCAAGTATACAAGAACAATGACTTAACTGGCCTGTTAATAACTGAATACACAAGTTGTGCCTCAGTGGTCTTGCCTGATGTCCAGCAAGGATGTGGGTATTTTACAAAGAAATACACTAGGAAGATGTACATTTTCGCTACAAATTGCCCACACATTTCACGCACATACACTATTATAATTGCCCTGAGGTTCATCGTTGTTGTCTTTGGGCGCACTGTTTGACCTTCCTTGTCAGCCATTGAGCCTTTGTTAAGTATCCATTGCGGGCAATTTGAACAGCAAAAATCGTCAAAATACTCCACACATCTGATATATCACCAGCAATTCATATCCATTATGAACATAAGTCCTAAAATGTAAAAGAACTCAAATATTTAGGTGGTTTTAGGAAGACCAGTTTTGATGTGATTTCCAACCAACCGTGATGTCACAAGTATCAAGAAAAGTTCTTGTAGGAAGTCTTCCACTAACAATGGTGCTACAGTCAGGAAACCTCAGATATTCTGGTGGTTTTAGGAAAACCAGTTTTGATGCGATCGCAGACCTACTGTGACGTCACAAGTGTTCAGAAAAGTTCTTTTCAGAAGTCTTTCGCTTGCAATGGTGCTACCGTCTGGGACTCTCTTGACAATTTTACCCGCAGTTCACACGATTTACCTTCTTTTAAACGCAGTTATAAGGCTCGCTATTTACCAAAGTTTCATGTTTTAATTTTGAATTGCTTGTCGCTCAGTTTTATTTGCCATATATTTGTAGCATTTATATGGATATTTTATATATGTTTACTGGTCCCCAGGCAGAACAGAGGTAATTCTGCCCGGGTTTATAAAAATAAAGATTTTCAATGATTATAATTGTTATTAAACTCACCACTTCCTAGCATCTTCCTTTGTCCATTAATTCTGCCTTTTTCTTCTTAAGATTGAACACACCTGCCTTCTCTTCGAATAAAAATCCTCAATACATGCCGGACTAAGCATTGTTTTAAACAAATCGACATAAAATACAATATCTGAAATGTGAAACAGACTCCGATATAACACAAAGGTCCATGTGATTTTATACAATTCTGTAGACCGCTTAACATGCCACTTACCATGGAATAGCCCTATGGGACCAAAAAAAATTGGATGGAGGGGGGTGTCCGGAATTGCAACAGCGAGAAATACTTCAGTGTAAAAAAACACGTTTAACAATGCACGTCCGCTTTATGACACTCTTTTGTTTTCTTTTAGTTTTTTATGCTTGTTTGTTTTTTGTTTTTTGTTTTTTTGTTTGTTTTGTTTTGCTTTGTTTTTTGAAAAGCGTCCTTTAATATGTATTTATATAATACATAATCGCTGCAGAGTGGCACTTACTTGTAACGACATCTTTTCCTTATCTTATTCCGCTAATGAAGCCACATTCCTGTGTTTTATTGCAGGTATGAAATAAAGAAAGAGTTCAGTATGTTGAAGTGGTGTGATTTCTCCTGTGGGCAGTGATCTTGCTCACAGGCACCATTGCCCTCGGAAAAATAAAAAAGCAAATCAAATTATAATTCCTTAGTTACACATGTCACTTTTTTGGGTCAAGTTTGCTATCAGGGTTGTGCCTAATGCGATAGATGTGAATGACATTTCAAAATATAAACAAGGCAAACAATGTTCTAATTAGCCCATAAACAAACCATTCTGCTCCATTTTTCTACCCAGCCATCCATACAATCCACAAAGAGTACAACATTTAATTGAGACTATTTAAATAACGAGATAATTTCAATAGTAAGGACATCAATTTACATATCAGTTTTTGTTTATCGTTAAATAAAGTATACCCCATTAAGACCGCTTTCCTATTAATACAAAAATTTTTTTCAGTCCCTTCGAAGGTTTTAGTGCGGAGATTCCAAGGTATGTGATATTTAAAGCAACGAGCAACAAAATGTGTCCATATGAAAATCTTTGCCCAAACACCTTGCGTTAAAAAAAAATGTGACAATCAATCAACCTTCCATTTGACCTACCTTACAAGTGCCACGACAAGTAAAGCACGAAAATAAATACTGAGAGTCTTATTCTATTCAGTGCGTTGGATTTGAACCATTTACATGTTCAGACCATGTGACCATTAAACTATTGTACTCTGTACCTGTGTTTTGATTGGAGATTCAGCAAGACAGTACGGATGGTCCTTCAATAGAGCAAATCACATGGGTAGCAGACATATGTCAAGCACTTTATGTAACTAAAGAGAAGAGAAAGAAGAAAGAAAGAAAGAAAGAAAGAAAGAAAGAAAGAAAGAATGAAAGAAAGAAAATCGTACCTCAGCTTTGCTATAATCAGTTTCGTTTCCGGACTGTATCAGGGACATATCAATAGTAACAGCTGAGAAATCTTTGATTACCGTATAACCACGGCGCCAAAGAAGCATATTTTTCTCAGAAAACAAATCACGGGTTTGTAAGCTGTCGAAAATGCATAATTGTAGTTATAGCTATTATAGTTGTTTAAAATATATTGATTGACGAAATAATTTGTGCATGTCTTTAAAAGCCATTTTTGTATCCTTAACAAAGTTTCGCAACAGTTTACCAATATCGCTGGCCGCGCAGACAGTCGCTAAAGGTATATACGAACGTTCAGACTTTGCTTTGAAATGACGGTCTTTATGATGTGCCCAGAATATATATATATATATATATATATGTATGTATATATATATATATATATATATATATATATATATATATATATATATATATATATATATATATATATATATATATATATATATATATATATATATATATATATATATATATATATATATATATATATATATATATATATATATATATATATATATATATATATATATATATATATATATATATATAAATATATATATATATGAATTCAATGGATAAAGTTGGAAAGGGAGACTGGTGCAATTTGATCCAGCGGTAATTTTACATTCGTTTGCAAAGTGTTTGTGGAGTAAGTCTGTATTTTTATTAAGTTTTTATTATCATCATCATTAGTAGTAGTAGTATATATATATATATATATATATATATATATATATATATATATATATATATATATATATATATACATATATATATATATATATATATATATATATATATATATATATATATATATATTATATAATTCAGCCTGCTTGCTGTGTTTGCTATGTTCACTTTACTCAAATATCGTTTAATTAGATTTGCATAAATATGTCTTACATACATACATACATACATGCGTACATACAAACATACGTACATATATATATATATATATATATATATATATATATATATATATATATATATATATATATATATATATATATGTATATATATACATATGCATACATACGTACATATATATATATATACATACATACATACATACATACATACATACATACGTACATACACTTAAACGTACATCATCCATGTGCATGTACGTAAATATGTACATACTTATGGATTTACATATTTGTGTTTATATTTTTTAGTTGAGTGTGCTGATACAGTTTTCACTTTTTACTCCCTGATTGTCCATCAAGTGTTCACAACACCGATAGTTCCAAAATGGGGCAAGGCAGGAAACGATGCTGATTAACGTGACATTTGGATATGTAGTAGCTATATCATTAATCGTATTTTGATTAAATGCTAATTACATAACTGAGCAGTTCAGAACAAAATACACGTGGGAAGAAATTGAGAGAAAGCATCACATATACAGATTTGAAGACAAGGTTATCACATAAATTGTGCTCTTATTGAATGATACATCCCCATTTTTCACATTTTGCTTCATTTCTTTGTTCTTTTTTCTTTTTTTAGCTGTCATATCACAGTCAAAAATCATAACACCTCCATCTGATGTCGCGACATTCGTTGGAGACACACGAGTGAAAATGGTGTGCCAGGCTCGGCTGGATGGTGTAAGTATCTATCACCTGTCGGGCCATAATATGAGCAGCCCATATGTAGGGTCTACTTACTTCCTTAACTATTTGCAGTATACCAATTCCGATGCTCCTGGATATTGTCACTCTACAGAAAGCGGCTGAGCCTTTTTGTCATGCCATATGGCAAAATCAAACTTTTTTTTTTTTTCTTTTTTTTTTTTTAAGTTCAAATGTGTTTTGCATTCATCTGAAAATCACGAATATACTTTTCAAAAGATGCAAGTATAGTCCTACTGATGTTATCGTTGGTGTGGTTTTAAAACGTTTAGGACACTAAGAAGTCCAAAAGGCTAGTGTCCACATGAGGCAAAATATCACTGGGAGTCAAAGTTAACCAGTGTGTTCACCAAATGCTTCATTTTTACTATCTGCACTGTATTGAACAAGCACGATGACCCATATCGTTTTGCGTATTTCATTAAAGATTTGGTTTATGCTGGCGATAACTGAGACGGTAGATCGAGTGTAATATGCAAAGATTTTGCATAAATTACAAACAATAATAGACGCTGGGAATAGGAGAGATCTGGGTTAGTCCTAAATCCACCTAAAGATGGTGCTGCCCATCCTGTTTATGATTGACCGTCCAAAGCTTGTGGTCACTTTCCATGATCCTCACCTTCTGGAATATAGCAGATATAAATTAAACCTCTCCATATGCTGTCAAATAAGCTTTGTACTTTCATCTTATCACACCAGGGTGTCATTGCAGAATGACTGTATATGTACTTCGGGTAGAATAGATGATATATACAAAAAAATTCCTGGTATGCAGGGTGAAACTTTCAGGACTTTTGGGCTCACTGTTATGTAATGGGCTTTGCTGACCCACTTTTACATCTGACCTCAAATGACATGGGTTATCAGGTGTCACTAATATGCGCCATAAGAATGAAAGGCTGGGTGTCAAGAAATTAAACAAGCAGAATAACCTGTTTTCGGTACATGTGGCGCGGTGATAAGAGTGTTTAGTTGAATGAGGGCAAAGGGTTATCATGAAGGACTGAGGGTATCAAGGGAACCATGGAGTCACGTGCCCTGCAAGGTTTCATACTGGACATTCAATTGTTTCTAATGTACACTGGAGACATGATCGATTTTTTTATCTAACATTAGAATGTTTGCTGTCGACACTTCATTATTTTGTTACTTGTGTACATTGGAATAATAGTCATAATGTCTGGGCTGATTCGGGATTGAGAATTGTAAGTTATTCCCACGTTGCTCTAAATGTATTTTACAGCATTAGATGTATACAGAACTCACAAAAACCCCGGGTAAACACTTAGCTTGACACAAAAGAGAACATATTGGGGCGGGGTTGATTTACATATTTTCCGATTGTGTCAAGGAATGTTTAAACCGGGTGAAAAAAAAAAAAGAAGAAACTCTGCATTTACAATTTCCCGTAAATGTGACGTACAGGGGTGCTGAAGTTAACACACATTTCTTCAGTGAAAATGTCTGTCGACCTTGCATGTACTCGTGACAGTTTTGATTCAACTGGCTATCACTGGTATGAGCATCTACGGGTCGTTTACGTTGGTTTTGCATATGAGAAACACTCTGAGAGTCCTTGCGATTTGGTCCTTAATAGGTCTGTCAATAAAGAGAAAAAAGAGTCATAGTAAGAATGCTGAAGACTTGAGGCTATAGGTAAAAGTTTTGTTTACAGCATCTGAGTAGTTTATATTCAAGGTGTCCCAGTAGGGAAATGATTTTGCTGTATATATTTCAGGGATTTTTTTACACGATTATATTTTTATTCTACGGAAGAGGATCTAACTCGGCAGTATGTCAGATACGTAGAGAAAATCCCTTCAAAAGTTATACAATCCCTCTATTCGCTCTGACCTGAAGACGGAGATGTTCTCTAACATTACGGCTTCCAAAGCTGCTATAAAAACGCAGAAAATGAATACACGTTGACAGCAAGTCATAAATAGCAGGGGGCGTATCTCTACGCGTGTCTGAGAGGAATTCTGAAGGAAAGGCCCGCTTGCCAACGACAAGAATACTAGTCATTCTTATTACCCCATTGCTTGGAAACACTCTTTACACCTGAAGTACACAACTAATATAATGTTCAAAGTACTGCGGGTCACACGCTTCTCCTTTCTAGAAGAAGATCATAAAATAGATTTTTCATAAGGCGTCATTTTCTATGCAATATACAACTGAGACTTAAAGTACCTTTGAAAGTGACAGTAATTTTACGTTTTAATTATCTTACTTTCTTATATAAAATTATGTTTACTTTTAACGGTTTGAATTGTACTTCATTGACTCCATTTCATAGTGAATATGACTGTACAGCACCAGTGAGTGGTCTTTCCGTTGCCGCTTGTTCAATCAATAAAGTGTTATCAGCCACAAATCCCCTTTTCTTTCTATGATACACACTTAGAAACATACAGCACCGACATTATCAATCAAGGAAATGTTAAATATGTTAAAAATTACGTCTGAGTCGCCTTTATGCGGCAGATCCCGGAGATAATGTCCATGGCATGAAGAACTAAATTGCACGCACACGCACACGCAAGCTTGACGCTATAATACTGATCGGTGAGTCATCATCTGTGGGAGATAGCCTTCATCAGTGGAGCGCATGTGCTTCAGGACATGATACACGGGCAAGCAACCTGGCATGAAATGTAACAGCAGTTTTGAAACATTCAAAACCAGAGACAAGTGCATTAAAGTGCATTATTCAACCTAAATGGTAAACATGTTTTACGTTCCATTGACCCCTGCTTCGTTTTATATATATGTATATATATATATATATATATATATATATATATATATATATATATATATATATATATATATATATATATATATATATATATATATATATATATATATATATATATATATATATACATATATACATATATATACATATATATGTATATATACATATATATATATATATATATATATATATATATATATATATATATATATATATACATACATATATATGTAATTTTAACTGCTTATACATTTATTTACTCTGAAGCATTTCCTCTTCATGGACACATTAAACTCATCAATCTGCTGTTTGGCTTTGCAATACCAAAGGAAGTACTAATGTTGCCAAGTCAAGTTCAAGTTCTTTATTCGCCCGTGACCTCTACCCGAGGTATAGGGCCATAAATCAAATACAAATAATAATATTGACAATTAGCGATGGAGTGCATACAAAATAAACACAAATAATATCAAAAATAAATATGGAGGTTCTATAATAATTTGAAACCTTCATTAAGAAATTTACAGACCTTGTTTAGTTGTGTTACATCAGAAGTTAATAATTGGGAAAATTTGAATACATTTGCAGGCTTGTAAAAATGCTCTGGAATGAATTTTTTTCTGATTACAGTTAAAGTAGGACATTCAAGTAAGAAATAATACTCGTCACCAAGCTGATTATTATTACATAAAGTACAATACCTCTGATTTCTAGGAATCTTAATGTATCGCCCGGTCTCAACTGGTAATTTGTGATTCAATGTTCTGAATTTACACATAAACTTCCTATATTTTGGTAATAATTGAACAAGGTAAGACTCAAAACCAAAATCATGTTTATATAACCTATAATTAAAACATTTATCTGTATCAAAAATTTCAGTTTTCCATTCTTGTCTATACTGATCTGTTAATCTTAATTTTACAGCATTACATAACCACTTATTATTCACACTTCCTTGTTGCTCCCATATATAACTCATACCACAATAATTTAATATTTGGTGTACAAATTTTAACCAAGGATTTTTTCTATCATTACTATTATTATATTGCATTAAAAGTGCTTTATATGAACATGAGGATAATTTAGACTCTTTACCACTATTCAATTTATGCCAAAAACCAATCACTCTACTTTTAACAATACATGAAACAGGAAATCTACCGAGCTCTCCATAAAGGACACATGTTGGGGTTGACTCTTTTAATCCCAATAATAATTTACAAAATTTACGCTGGAGTTTCTCAGCTAAGTCGAGTTTTTCCACTCCCCACACTTCGCAACCATATAACATTATTGGCAAAACAGTTGCATCAAATAGCTCTAACTGAATATCTATAGGCAAGTTCAAATACCGAGCTTTTTTTAACAAAGCAAACATTGCCTTTGATGCTTGGTCATAGAGATATTTCTTACATTTAACAAAACTACCATTATAATTCATGATTACACCTAGATATTTAAACTCACGGGAAACGTTTACTCTTTTTCCTAAATAATAAAAATCAAAATTTTCAACGACAGGTTTTCTCTTACTAAAGATTACAACTTCAGTCTTTTCAATATTTACCTCAAGTTTCCATTTTTCACAGTATGTTTGTAAAGCATGAAGAGCATTTTGTAAACCTTCATGACTTTTAGACAGAATAACGGTATCATCTGCATACATGAGCAGGAAAATAGACAAATAGTTCATAGCTGCAAAATCATCATGAAAATTAAGAGGAGTTACACCATTACCAGCTAGAAAATCTTGTAAGTCATTTACATAAATTGAAAAGAGAAACGGGGACAAGTTTTCCCCCTGTCTTACTCCACGTAAAGACATAAAATATTCAAACTTATTACCATGAAAAAAGACACAAGATTTAATGTTCTGATACATGTTATAAATCAATTGCATAAGTTTACCAGTTAATCCGGAGTTAAGTAATTTAATCCAAAGGTCGCTTCTAGAAATTGTATCAAATGCAGTTCTGTAATCTATGAAAGCACAGAATAACTTCTTTGACTTTGACAAAAACATATCAATTATGTTTTTGATTAAGAATACCATGTCCATAGAGGAGTAAGCTTTACGGAAACCTGCTTGGTTTTCCAAGATTACAGAATGCCGATCAGAGAAATCGGCCAATCTTTTGTTAATTAAAGCAGTGAACATCTTTCCGAAACAACTTAAAATAGTTATTCCGCGATAATTGGACGGCTCTGTATCATCACCTTTGTTTTTATAAATGGGGACAATCCAGCCAATCAACCAACTATTAGGTACAATACCAGAATTCAAAATTTTGTTAAATAATTTTGCATAAATAGGTAAAAGTAAATCACTAGTAAGTTTAATATATTCATTTAAAATATTGTCAGGACCTGCAGCTTTATTATTTTTTAAACCCATAATAATATTTTTCACTTCTTCTTCAGTTACTTCTGAGTCTAATTCCATACAACCTTCACTGAATAAAGGGTGTTCAGCATCACGATCTGTATTAGTACTAGTATTCTCATTAGAATT
>CAXHWN010000555.1:1969744-2012359 GCA_964020975.1 Hermodice carunculata
CAATCATACTTAACAGCCTATCACGTGGCTGCAGGTAGCAAACGGCCCATAGCAAAAGGAGAGTGGTATAACGGTGGCACCGCAAAATCAGCCGGCATGCCGAAAGTATGTTTGTAGGCAGGAAAAAGGCGCAAGCATGCTAACATATCATAGCCTTAGTGGTTTATTTTTTAGTTATTTTGCTTTTTTGCGTTCTAATGAAGGGAGACTTTAAATGTTCAAGTGGAGCGGGGATCGTCAGACGATGTCCCTTCAAAGGCCGTGCCGCGATGGACTATCCCAGTGGTCCTGCACACCAAAGACAGCAGGGAAAAAATTGGTACTTTAATCAACTATACCCACATACATAGTAATATTTCATCGCAACCCAGTGATGAGGAAATAAAAGTACAAATAAACACAACGAAATAAGCATAAACGCGAAAAGAAAAAAAAAAAGAAAAAAAAACCCCACACAAAATAGCGTTAAAAACTCAGGTTGGAAAGAGAAATGAAACTGATTGAGAAAATAACTACAAACTAGGAAAGATGATTTTCCGCATAGCATATCAGTGTGTGTGTCTTCAAAGCATATTGGCATGGCAATGTACAACTATTTCTTAACACAGAAGAAGTTCGAATGACAATGTCTATCTATTATACCTTTTAAGTTATGGAAGATTTAAAATATTTAATGGTGCTATTTAGCATAATTTAAACTGTTACAACTTTTATTTTTAAATCATTAGGTGCGTAATGGTCAACAATCCCCTAGTAGAAGTTGAAATGACATCTCTATCTATTAAAGTGTTGAAGATATTCAAGATTGAAAATTTCGGATACTACTGATTAGCATAATTCAAATAGCTACAACTTTTGTTTTAGATGTATGACATGCGCAATGGGCAACAACCCCCTCGTAGAAGTTGAAATGACATCTCTATCGATAATAATTTGATCATATTCAAGTTTTAAAATTTCAAATTCTGCTAATTAGAACAATTTAAATTGCTACCATTTTTGCTTTAAAGTCATTAGATGCGCACTAGTCAATAACCCCCTAGTAGAAGTTAGAATGACATCTCTATCTATCATACTTCTGACGTTATTCAAGATTTAAAATTTCAAAAGCCCCTAATTTGCATATTTTCAACATCTTTATTCCTTTGTATAAAACGGTCAAACTCCTTGAAGGAGGTACAATCATGCCAAGTTTGGAGTTTCTATGTATTATAGTGTCCCAGAAAAGTGTCGGACAAATTTGCTGGTAAAGAACAAAGAAGAAAGAAAGGAAGAAAGAAAGAAAGAAAGAAAAAAAAAGGAAAGGAAAAACAAAAAACTGTGTGTTGACACACACACTTTAAATAATTACAAGCTAACTAACTAAAGTGTACAGACAAGTCTAACAACCTAACCACAAAAAGTATACAGATAGTAAGTACAATAAAACACTGTCCATAAAAACGGGATGAAGAGGTAGGGGGCGGTAGAGCAAATCCGCCATCCGTCCACTGACCACGAGCGGCTGTAGACAGCCCCACCGAAGCAAGGCAACAACTTTCGTTACCAGGCTTGAGGTCACGGGGCCCGAAGGGCCGTCTCCATGACGTCACCCTTTCAAACCTGCTCGCCGCTGTCGCCGTTTGACAGATCGCTGAAGATTGTTTTCCGTACTTCAAAGGCTTTTTTATCCCTGTGATTGGCCAAGAATGGATTGAAAACCTCCCCAAATGTTAAGGGATGATGTTCACTTCTTTTTGTACAAATATCAGCTCAACTTGAGCAAAAGGTATTGTTTCAGAGGCAAATTATCAACATCAAAGGTCTTTGAAGCTTGTTTTCTCAGAAAGGATAATAGGACGAGAACCCTACTTAAGAATGGTTATTCCAAGAAAACGGCTGAGCGAAATTTAATCCGGTTAACGGCTTTTGCTTCTGTAATGTCTGAACTGCAAAAACTATTCACCGGTTCTCTAAATTTCACTCTTTTCTTTTTCTATGAAATGAAGAAAATGAACATACCACAAAATTGAAACGTCAAACTTTGAGGATGAATAACAGAAAAGTAAACCAAACATAAAAAAAAAATCGCAGGATTTTTTTTGTTGCCAATATATCAGGATTAAGATGCAGGTGTAATTATGATTTTATCACAAATAATTAGTGTCTTATATCGACATTTATGGGGTGGATGCTTTGCGGTCAACTTTCAATTGTTTATTCAACCACTAGAATCACAGACACCAAATATGGGATATATAAATTCTTTGGAGCATGACGATTACACACATATATGATATGTTATCCTAACGCAAATATATTTTGAGCTAGGATTGATTAAAGTGGGATTTATTTTTGGTATCTTAACTGTCCTTAATGTTAGTTTTGACACCAAAAATCCTTTCTTTGTTGCAGTTTACAGATAACAGTAGACAGATGACAGAAATTCTGCCCTACAGTGACAGAAGTTTTTCAGCGATTAAAAATTAACTTTTTTAAAAATCTTTGATGGATTGCGGGCCTGACTTCATAAAGCTTGCATGACACATGTCAATTGCTCTTATTAATCATTAAATGCTTAAAGTTTAAACTTTTTTACATCATATTTATGAAGGGCAAAATAAAAACTTTGAATAGACTTGGATACTTTATTCTTGAATGCCGTGTTTCCTGCCGCCATGCAGAGACAATTTCAACATTGAGCAGATCAAGCAAGAATGATTGAATAAAAGTCGACTTTTTTACGTTTTGGCATGTAGCACAAGGGAAAGTATAGTTATATGCAATGAAGTCTATTTCTTAAATGTATGCTTTTTTCCAGAACAATGGAGTAGTATGGCAGAAGGCTGATGGAACCAACATATACGATAGCATTACTAAACAAGTATCTGACGAGAAGAAATTTGAAGTTGAAGGATTACCGGAGGGTTATTATAATCTCATCTTCAAGAAGGTGGAGCTGACGGATGGTAACAAATACATCTGCAAGCTTCTGGTCGGGACTGATTCACCGCACCATGGACAGCTGGTAGTGCTTGGTAAGTACGTGTAATAGGACCTCAGAAAGACGTCTCACATTATATGGGTTGTTGTACTCAAAAGCAGCACTGAACAAAGTGATCAATAAATGTCTGTAGCGATAACTAATCAATAAAAGAATGAATGAACATATCATAGCTGTGACAATTAAAGATTTGAAGTGATCGTGACTGACATAGCATCATGAGATGAACGAACAGACATACACGGTATTACATTAATTGGATAATAGTTGGCTAACTGGACGGGAATTTTTGGGTACAAGTTACCTGAAGTACAATTGGAGCCACTCTGGGCCCACCTGTCTGAAGTGCCTACTTCCGGTATGAGGTCGATCCCGCAAACCGTCATTGCTTTTTGGGGCCCAACATACGCACCAAAAAAGAAAAAAAAGTTTGCAGGCGACCTGAGGTCAACTTCAAGGCTGTAACTGTGAGCATGTGGATGCTGTCTGTGTCTGCAGCGAGGACTTTGCACCGGAGTTGTCACAGACCCTTTAATATCCAGCATTACATATAAGGGCAGACTGAGGAAGAACAGAAGCAATATTTATCAATTTAATTGAAATTTGCAACTCAACTACAAGACCTTGCTTTTTTTATGTACGTCAGCGGATCAATTGTGTTAACCCCAAACCCTGTTTTAAAGGACAGTTTTTACTAGATGTCAGCCTTCATGAAATAGATTTTAAGGAAATGTGATAGTTACTTTATGCCCATACATCATTTATATTTTACTCAATGTGTGCCCATCTATTTTAACGGCAGCTAAATACACCCAGAATTACAAACTTTTTACATGTGATTACACACACGTTATCTGGCAACATGTCGTATCTGTGTGTGATATGCATTGATTGCTGTACTTCTGCGGCACCTATATTCGAGGGGGTTAAGCCTTGTCTCGTTTCGGTCATTTGCCAAAATCAGCACTAAAATACAATATTTTCAACCTAATTTAATGCGTTGTTGTTTTCTTTATGTGCTGCATTATGATTGTAACGGGTATCCCGCATGGCTGCTATTTTGGCACACTGAGCATGACATCACTGTTGCACTTTGAAAAGTTTGGTTTTGCAGGCTTCAATAAAATTTAACGTTGGATAGGACAGAGAAAAATGTGTTATGTTTCAATCTTTGCCGTTTTGCAACTGTGCTCATTTATTGCGTACATAGAATTTTTGCACAGTGCCGGGTTCCGCTATCAGGTTTGCTCTAGCTTTCTCAAAGGGCATACTGGTTACACTGGACCGTAATAACATAGTTTAAACACACACACACACACACACATTTATATATATATATATATATATATATATATATATATATATATATATATATATATATATATATATATATATATATATATATACATATTCATGCACACATTACATAGTATAGTTCACATATATTTCAAAGATCAATGCAAAGTTACACTGTCACTGAACACATTTTCCATATTTTTAGGATCCCCAAGACTGATTTTGAGGGACATGGAAGAAGGCAAGTCTGCTATCCAGCTGTGTACAGTGGAGTATGGAGCAGTGTCCAAGCAGGAGTCAAATCAGGGGGTTTTGCCTCAAATGGAAGCACGTTTCGATTCTCAGATTGTTGTTGCAGATGAAAAACGATTTGAAGGGAAACCTGGGAGCGAGGCGCATGTATTGTCACAGGTAGTAGAGCTTTATCCAAATACCATCGTCCAGAACCTCCACTAAAGTAAAGAGGTACAACAACTACCAAGAACCGTTTATGTACGTGTTTTACATATTCTTCCATATAAAACTATCTGAATGTTTAAGTGTCCGAACAATTGTTCGCTTTGGTTGCTGCAGTGTCAAAAAAAAAAAAAAAAAAAAAAAAGAAAAAAAAAAAGAAAAAGAAAAAAAGCACATTCAGGAAACTGCAAACTCCCGGATTCCAAGTTGTAATTTATTTATTTTTTATTTCCATACCGCGTTTTAAAGTAGAGTCAAGACAAATGAATAGAGTTTTCCGCTGTCAAAGTATAACACAGGCTTCAATCAGTGTTCTCGCGTAAGTTCCTTAATTACATGGTACAATTACCGTTGACCTGAAACTCTTTCAGTACCAACTTCGACTTAAGTCAAACTACTTAGAACGACCTGCTGTGAACTATAATAGGAGTGCTAGATTCACGTTGCTTATAAAAAGTCTTTTCACTTAAGTACCAACACACCTGTATTTACGTAGAATATAATAGTCCAGGTCAACAGCTTTCCTCTGCTCCCCTTTGGTTGCAATTCCGTCGTGAAAGCTGTTGACTCATTCCAAAATACGATACTGAAGGAGTTGGACACAACATCCTTAGTGGAGTAACATCCGATGGGATTATTAACAAGAAGATGTTACATTATATATAAGTCATGTTTACGCTGGATTGGCACACGAATGACGATACCTCTGCAGAAAACAGCTTTCTGAACAATGCTAGGAAATAATGCTTACTTTTATCTTTTATATAAAAAATAGTCTCCTGTGTTCCATATTCCATATTTATCATGTTTATACAGTCGGCTAACTACACCGCCAAAGGTGAAGATCATGGCAAAAACGTGACGTGCACCGCCTATACCACGGATCCGCCTCTCCGGCTGACCACATCCCAAATCATGCAAGTGCAATGTGAGTATTCTGTCAATTGCGCATTCACTGCGCAGGGACCTTCAACTTTTTGTACAGGTCACTTTACCCTCAAGGCATGTGATTTAGCCTTTGTATGACTCGCATTTTTCTGAAGATGGAACTTGGCAGTCCTTCCTGAAAATCCTCATAATCAAACGTACCCCGTCCATAATCGGAGCTAATGTTACGTTTCAGTCAGTCACGCATAGTAACTGCGGTCACTGTCAACAAGGGTGGCAGATAGGTCCAGAGACTTACGTACATACGGTCCACGATTCTCACAGGTGATCTGTGCTAACATTTTCTTCCCCTTTCAACAAATGTCATGCGTGAGAACCCCCCCCCCCCCATCATAATATCCCGAAGTCTCTATTTCCAAACGTAGGTAGCCCAAGTTGGGGCATGTGCTTCAATGACACATAACTTTTGCCCGCGCTTGCTAACAACGTGAGCTTGCATTCTTCTTGATCGTTCTTCCATATTATTGATTTTTTTCCAAGTTCGAATAAAAACATTTCAAGATTGATAGCTGTCCAGAATGCCCTACAAGTGCCAATAAACTTCACTGACGTGGGTCGTTTATTTATTTATTTATTTATTTATTTATTTATTTATTTATTTATTTATTTATTTATTTATTTATTTATTTATTTATTTATTTATTTATTTATTTATTTATTTATTTATTTATTTATTTATTCATTTATTTGTTTGTCTGTCTGTTTGTCTGTTTGTCTGTTTGTCTGTCTGTCTGTCTGGCTGTCTACTTGTTTGTTTGTTTTTATTTCATGATGTGTACACCTCACTTACCAAGAAAATAGTTTTTTTATCCCCATTTCTCTTTTCCCTATTCAGGTCTAAGGCTCTTTGAAGCTAAGCGCTGATCACTGCGCACACACTCTCAGCCAGCTTGTTTGTCACTTTCACTTGACATCTTAATTACTAGAACAGCTGCCGTTTGTCCAGTTTCCTTTGATTCATGGTACAAAATAGATGTACAAGTTCACTTTCTGTCAGCCAATTTTTATTATCAATATGTCGATTCAATATAGCATTTTCTGAAAATTAATATGATTACCACATTTGTGTTTTAATTTGACAAGAAATGTTACTGAATGACGTTAACTGGATTCCCTAATCTACTGCCAAAGTGCTATCCCATTGAGTGCATAAAAGCAATTAGGTTGTGTCAGTAGGTGTTGTTTGAAGTCCAGGCCAAGTCTCCCCCCCCCCCTCCCCTTACAGGCAAGGCTTGCAATGAGATATGGGGGTGAAAACCACCCTACAAAATGGCTTTTAGTCGGGTATCTTTAGCTGAAGTGTACACAGCATGTTGCTCATTCATTCATAGATTGACGTGCTTTTCTAGATTTGCACCCAGGGCGCACCGTGAAAAGCCCCTGGTTCTTTCAAAACTTGACACTGGAAGAGTTAAAGGCAAGTTCCGTGTCACTTGCATTCGCATGTGACTTCAATATTGCGCGATTATTTGCTCCATTGTCTGCTTTGTAATATTGGTATAGTTTTCTTGATTACCACGATATTTGTTGTTATTTTGCACTTCACTGTGGGGCCAATATGCTGAATGTAAATGCATTGGTCTACATCACTGAAGGTAACAAAAAAAAAAAAAAACCAACAAAAGAAAAGAAAAATGAAACAAAACAAAAAACAAAACAAAACAAAAACACCCCCCCCCCAAATGAAAGAAAAACTACATCCAAGTGCATAAATTAATTGCAGTCTGCAGATACAAGAATGATTATAGCCACCACAAAGGATTCGAGCAATAAATGCAATTCTATGTTACGGAGAGGCCATAAATAATTACAAATGCATATTCTATTCTAAAAAAGTAGCAACAAACGTGCCGTAACTGTTCTCCTGTTACGCATTCTGATCATTGTCATTTCTTTCAACTTGCTTGTTTTCAGTCCTTATAGCCATGGACCGACGCGGCATCTTCTATCACTTATATCGACTTTTCTTCAATTGTTATTTATGGAAATGACATGTAAGACAAAACGTATTTGTTTATCTAATCAACTTCATAGTATTTGGATTTCATAGTATTGAACTTTTTACCAAATTATAGAGACATGAAATTTGCAAGCAACTTACAGCTTGTTTCTGGATAATGCTTGACATCACGACAAAATACATCGTTTTCTTATGCAAATAATTGTACTCTGTCTTTCGGGCAAAAAGGCACTCCCACCAAGGTGACCATATTGTGCTCGGAGAACCTTGAGAGAATATTTGTAACTAGGAAAGATGATTTGCTGCATAGCAAATCAGTGTGTGTGTCTTCAAAGCACATTAGTATGGCAATGTACAACTATTCCATAACACAGGAGTGGAAGTTGGAATGGCATCTCTATCTATTATAGCTTTGAAGTTATTCAAGATTTAAAATTTCAAATGCCCCTAATTTGCATAATTTTAAACATCTTCATTTCTGTGTATAAAACGGCCAAGCTCCATGTATGGAGGTACAATCATGTCAAATTTGGAGTTTCTGTGTATGGTAGTGTCCGAGAAAAGTGTCGGACAAATTTGCTGGTAAAGAAGAAAGAAAGAAAGAAAGAAAGAAAGAAAGAAAGAAAGAAACTGGAAAAGAAGATATTTTTAATCTGTCTGTGTGCCTTCAAAGGTTGTAAATATTATATGCTACAACTTTTGTCTTTTGGTACTTCACATTGCATTAAGCTTATGGCTGCATGCAAATTTCAAAGTCCAAATGACCTTGACCTTTGACCTTTACAGGTCACATGTAATTTGCACAGTGTTACAATACCCACAATTTGAGCCGGACATGAACCAAATCGGAGTAAAATTGACCAAGTTATGGCAAGATGAATCTTTCAAGGGGCCAAGTGACCTTGACCTTTACCTTTTTGAGGTTACATGTTCTTATAAAAATGTCCAGTGTAGCAATACCTACAATTTGAGTCCAACATGATGAAAACTGGATGGAGATTGGCCACGTTATGATTGGATGAAACTTTCAAAGGTCCAAATGACCTTGACCTTTGAACTTTAAAGGTCACATGTACATTTAAAAATGTGCAAGGTTACAATAGCTACAATTTGAGCCCAACATGATGAAAATTGGATAAAAATTGACCAAGTTATGGCCAGAAGAAAGCCAGCACCGAAAGTGGCCTTTGACTTTGAAATGACATTTGACCTTGAGATGACCTCTACCTGAAGTGAACCTTGACCTCAAAAATGACATTTTGGCTTAAAATTGACCTTTGACCTTGACATGACCTTTGACCTTAACATGACCTTGACATTTGAGATGACCGTTACCTTGCTATGATCGAACTCCTATACACTCGGAACCACATCTACTACAGTATATAAGATATTGAAGATTTAAAACTTTAATTAGCCCTCATTTGCGTAATTTTGAAAAGCTTGACCTCTCATTATAAAAAGGTCAGACTTTATTCATAGAAGTATAATTGTGCCAAGTTTGGAGTTTATACATATAATACTTTTCAAATGAAATGTCGGACAAATTTGCCGGTAAAGAAAGAAAGAAAGAAATAAATAAAGAAAGAAAGAAGAAAGAAAGAAATAAAGAATTCCTAGAAAAACAGAAAAGTGTGTGCTGACACACACACTTTAATTTACTTGTTCGACACTTCCGATCTACTCATGTGTTTATAAAACAGGTATAATTGCACACGGCTACTGCTTCACTTGCGCTTGAGATTGCTTTAAGTTGAAAAAAAGGAGGACCTAACGGGTAACCATTGCTGTGTCAGTTGCATGAAAGGAAAGATTTGGAAATGACCCTGGGACAATAAATACGCAAAGTTCGTCACACCTTTACACATTCAATGTCTATGTGTAGCCCAGCGTTGCCAAGGTTTCACCAAAGAGTTCCCTGTTTAAGGAAAGAATAATTTGGAAATATATTAACATTCAAAGTACCAAATTCCATTGTTATTTTTTCCAGTTGCTGCCAAGTTGCCAATAATTACTCCACATAAGCAAACGTACGCTACGGGGGAAGCGCTCAATTGTACATCAGAAGGCAACCCAAGTCCTTCCATTACGTGGAAAGAATTACGCGGAGGGGGATCAAGAAACTCTGGGGTTCTCCTCGTGACAAGCGATATGATTGGCTCAAATTTGTGGGAATGTTCAGCTTACAATACACTAAATGAGGACCCGATGAGAGCAAAAATCAACTTTACTGTGTGTAAGTGCATGAAAATTCACTTTTCTTTTAAGTAAAAGTTTCCCCATTACATTGAGCATCATATACCTATATTTACTTTGTCAATCACATATTTACAAGTTACATGTGTCTATAGGGTGGCCTGTGGAAGTATGCCCTCGATTACGCTTGTTGAGGCTCCTCTTGCATGCACGTGGTCTAACTGCTAATGGGTGATATAGAGGATATGTTGCTTATGTCGCCACTGGTAGCTTAGAAGTGGTAAACACCTTCTTACAAGTGGCGTCACACAGCGTTCAAATGAATCCAGGCCAACTTATTGGCTGTTGGTTGTCCAAGGGAAGTGGCAGTATGTACTTTTATTCAACAGGAAGTAGTGTCACCAACAACTTACCTCCTCAAGCATCCTCTATCAGTGGCCAAACATTTCAACATTCAGTGTAATCATGCTACAAAATGTCACGCTCTGGTGTTCCATGGCCCTTCGTAATCTACAGGTCCATCTGATCGTTCCCCATAAATATTTTGAATGTAGCAAGAAGGACATCCGTCTGTAAAATGCCAATGAAGTATCATGTGAATGAATCAATCGTAAATGGGTGTAGGTTTACCATGAGATGCAAACCAACAACCTCTGGCAACTTGCTAACTCAAAGGATACA
Organism: Hermodice carunculata; assembly: GCA_964020975.1. Lineage (NCBI taxonomy): Eukaryota > Metazoa > Annelida > Polychaeta > Eunicida > Amphinomidae > Hermodice > Hermodice carunculata. The sequence goes on from CAXHWN010000555.1 coordinate 1,980,265, forward strand.
CGTAAACCTCTGGAGGTCAATATCGCTTGTATAAATCATGCGGGTGATAGGCTAGCATATAAAAACTTTTGTGCTGAAAGCTAAAGATTATTTTCGGGGAAAAAGGAACTGAATACGGACGACTAGGTTGGATTGCATTTGGGTCACCCTAATATAATTGTTCGGTCAAAGGCTAACTCAATTGAATATCTTGGACGCTTAGAAACTGCATGAGCTGGTGGTTTCATAGTACTTTAATAGGATGATGGACCACTGTCATGGCCAAGTTAAGACCGCTCATGAAAGACCGTAACTTAATGATATAAAACAAATTTAGTGTGTGCATGCATGTTCCTCTGAGGACAAGATTAGGAATATATGTAATTCACTTGTGGAATAAATCATACTTTTTATCAATAGAGATTTTATTGAACGAGCAGATTCATTTTAGTGCCATGGGTGGTATTCTGATGTATTTCATCTTGTGTAATAAGTGAAATAACATATGAAAAGCTATTGTTTTAGTACCGAGTGTGGTGGTCTTCGTTGAGAAATGCAAGAGCTTGGTATAATAATTCAAAGTGACAATAAAATTCCGCTCTAAATATCTTCATAACGTAACCAGAAATGCTTTAATATCGTCATCCCAGATCAATTGAAAATACCTTTCGGTTTATATTGCTATATTTTTTCCATTTCCAGTCGAAGGAACAACCCCATCGAGCATTGCGAGTCATGTAGAAAGCCCAACATCTGTGACGTTGTTCAGTATTTTTCTATTGCTGATTGTTCGTTGGTAGAAAATCCCTGTTTCATTGGACTCTTACTGCCTTGGACTTGAGCATGCGTTACCGTGTCGTGTAGCACCAAAGGGTTGACTACAAAGTCTACATTAATACGTGTGGCAGGGCGGCTAATCTACGACGAAAAGACGATTCTGAAATGATTGAACGAATATCGCAGACAATATTTTTTATAGTTCTTCATATGTTTATATGTACAAATGACTAATTCTCAAAAAAAGGACAATTCGATGTTTGAACTTTCCATTGAAACTTCATTTGTATTTCGTCTTTTTGACGTTATTTATAATGTCTAAATTTACGATTGGGAAGAACTATGCCAGGCCATGTGTACTTATCTATGTGTCAGAACCAAAAAATCCACTTGAAGTTAATGATTTAACTTTTCGGGGTTTTTTTTTATTTTTTTGTTTTTGGTTTTTTTTTCCTAGTTTAAAATATAAGATTTGATACATTCCAGTTGTAATTAAAGAGATATCATTTGCCAGGTATGCGTATTATTTTACTATATATAGAATGTTACATTGAACTTGGGAAAATCATATATGAAGAACTGATTAAAAATGTTTCTTTTTCAAATAGCATATGTTTCCATCCAATTGCATGTACAATTTTAGCATCAAGTGCAGAAATATAAGATTGTCAGAATGTGTCGTTAAACATATTGTAGGCACCATTTAAGCTTTTATGTTGACAGATAAGCTTTAAAAAGTCATAGATTTGGCTCAACATCAGTAACTGATCGTCATATTATTTCAAGTCAAAATGACTAAAACGATTTATTTACGTGTGCACCTTTTCAATATCAAATATAGAAAAAAATCCTCTACAGTAGCCTTTCATACATTGTAAGTCCCAACTATATACATGTAGTATTATCAATATACCAACATTACATTAGAACACATCAGCATTGTATTACGTGGCCAAACGTGTGTAAAAATATTTATATGCACACGTGTTATGGTAATTCAGCAATTTTTGATATTAAAAAAAGAAAAGAAATACGTGCATTGAATGTACGTGCGTGTGGTTAATTATTCCATTTAAATTTATATTCTTTACATTTAGAACACCTCTCGTCAATTAAAAAAACAGTAGAGAAGTAAACCCTCCACAACCCAAAGCAGAAGTCCACCTTGTCCCATAACTTCAGATTAGTGACGCATGAAAAGAAAAACGCCTCTGACCATTTAAAAAACGGCGTTTATCTTATTGTATAAACGGCATCTCGTTGGAGTAGTGTTCTCCTGCGGTTTAAATATTACATCTTCAACTTATCCGTTTCAAATTTCAATTATTTGCATGTAAAATTGCTTCTTTGCGTAAACATTGGACATCAGACGTTTTTCATATTTACACTAACTTGTTTTTGACACGTAAAATACTGATATCGATCTGAAAATCATTAACCTCAGGGAATAAATAAATTAAGAAAAAAAAAACAGATTCGACAATTAATGACATCTTGTGTTGTACTTCTTTGGGTGTAAACGTAAATAAACAGTGTCATGAAATGTGTGTTCCTGTTGAAAAAGGTCTAACTTAGAGCCCGTATAATTAGGTGTTTCACACTCACGTATACGTTTGTTTTTTTTTTTGTTTTTTTTTTTTGTTTTTTTTTTTTTTGTTTTTTTGTTTTTTGTTTTTTGGTTTTTTTTTTTTGGGGTTTGGTTTTTTTGTTTTTTGTTTTTTTTTTCTTTTTGTTTTTTTAATTTTGTTTTGTTTTTTGTTTTTTTTGTTTCGTTTTGTTTTGTTTTGTTTTTATTTGCGTGTACATCACGTGCGTTCGTATGATAAAACGAGTATCGAGTACAATTTTTGATCACTGTATGTTGCCGGGTTATGATAAAAAAGTTCGACATTTAAAAAAATTCATACATGAACATCGTTCAAATTTCCTTAAGGGTGTGTTAAAATTTGCTCCTGTGTCACCATAAGGGTACTTTGAATGACATAGTAGTCAAGCGTCATGTGGAAAATCCACACAGGCACACACACACACACACACACACACACACACACACACACACACATATATATATATATATATATATATATATATGCTTTTTGACTTGTTTTGTTTATTTGATACGGTTCTCTGTGTCTAAAGTTTCTTTCACTTGTCGTTGAATTATACTTAAAACACGACATCATTTTGTTTTGAATTGACAGAAAGTGTGTGACTGTGCATATGTTGAAATAAATGTATTTGCAACGTTACATAAAGACAACACAAATATTGATCAAGGATATATTTTGGACAGGGAAAGACTATAAAGAAATTGATTTTATTATTTGAATAACATTAAATAAATATATACTTTTGAAATATCGTTATTTTGAAAATTTCATACTCAGTAAAAATTTCATAAATATCATCGGTTGTGAAAAATTAGGATATATTCAATTCATTTTCAAAGTGTTAACATCTCGGACCTGTATGCCTATCAAAATTGAACTTTATATTGCATAATAATATTATATTGCATAATAATATTAACATGTTAACACATGTATTAGGCAAGGCCAGGTGTCCGCGCAATTAAATTTGTAAGAAAGTATACAATTTCAAACTTTTGTACTGGGGAGAATTTAGCACCAATCCAATGGAGGTTCATGCCCGGTAAACTTGATAGTATCATGTCGTGTCGAGTGACTTTCTTAAAAAAAATGTTGCAAATGAATGTGCTCTTGACCCAATTGTTCATTTTCCTTTCTTCACTTTTGGAATCGATCACACACACACACACACACACACACACACACACACACACACATATGTATATGCATTTTTGGCTTCTTCGTTAGATATTAGTTTTTATATGTTCAATAAAATTGATATTCAATAACATTGTTTTCCTTATGACTTTAACTGATACCAAATGGTCGGTATAAAATAAAACTTGATCTAGACTTGACATTTTTACCGCCAACTTCGACTTGAATCGATGCATCTTGTATTGACAAAATAACAATGGATTCATGTTCTTTGTAAATGAGTTTTCATGCAAGAACCATCATGCTTGCAGTTTTAGAAACTATAAGACTGGCCTACGGCAAACGTACCCCCCCCCCATGGGCTCTCAGCACAATGATCACAAAACGTGCTCATTAAAACTGTTGCCAAAATTGGTAATGACAGAGTCAATTTGGCACGTGCCACAAGGGTGCCACTTTACCCAGAATTATTAGTGAAATTTATGTTTTATCTCACTTCAAACACTTTGATGTATTTAGTTGAATCTCGTTATTTCATTTCATATCATCGTTTGCGCAAGTGCCTGGACAATAGGTATGTGTGTATGTATGTAATTATGTATGTATGTATGTATGTATGTATGTATGTATGTATGTATGTATGTATGTATGTATGTACCTCTCTCTCTCTTTTAAAATCACTAGACTCTTCCAAGACTTTCTTTAAAAAATAAAAAAAAATACATGATAACATACACATCACTTTCAGACGAAAAGACACATACGAATTAGCAAAACGTTTGAAATATCATATGACAAAGTTGTAATTTAATTCAGCTGCCCAGAATAAACTGTAGGTTTTCTAATAGTAATACATACAACTTTTAAAATCAAGAGGAGCCTTCAAGATAATCATTCAACTGCATAATTTGATTTTAAAGGGACCGTTTGTTTATGTCTTTTCACTTTTGTCTATAAAATTACTTATTTACTTTCTTATTTTTCTGTCGGTTTGTTTGTATATTTGCTGATCTTAAATCTCTCTATCCTTCTATTAAGGTTTTTGTTTTTGTTTTTTCTTTTCTTTTTCTTTTCTTTTTTTTTTCTGATTAACTCTGACATTAATTAATTTTATGGTTCTTTTATATTTTAATTCGTTTATTTTAATTCTATTTATTTTTTTCTCATATTTAATTTCATTTAGAAATTTATTTAAGCAAACAGTTCGATTCAGCTTCTTTTATCTGTATTTTATGTTTTGATGTCACAACTATTACCGGACGGAGATACACCACAAATCACAAAATATCGAGGAAAGTTAAAGGGTAGCAAATCAGGCTGCCTTGTTCAATCTCGACGCTATGACGGTCTAACATGTATAAATTATTATATCTGTTTTTATTATTATCCACTACTAACTGAGGGTGGGTCTTAGGCAACAATGGCATAGTCTCTAGGAACATTGGTCAGTCCATATCAACAGTAATGTATCCCCCTTAAAATACAGACACAACTGAAGTATTTTGTACACCAAGAAACGCCATTTTGTTTGCAACTCACCACTCAAGCAATGAGAAGCAGAAACCATATTTTTCATGGATGAAAGGTACATTTTTTATCAGACAAAAAAAATCCCACTTTGTTTGCTATATAAAAACTAGACCAATTACAATGAGTTAAACAACGAGAAACAGAGATATGAACCAGTTGTGGAGGAAAATAGTTATCAGAGCTTCAGGTAAGTAACAAGACTGCGATCTATCTATCTATCTATCTATCTATCTATCTATCTATCTATCTATCTATCTATCTATCTATCTATCTATCTATCTATCTATCTATCTATCTATCTATCTATCTATCTATCTATCTATCTATCTATCTATCTATCTATCTATCTATCTATCTATCTATCTGTCTGTCTGTCTGTCTATCTATCTGTCTATATATCTGTCTGTCTATTTATCTATGTCTGTCTGTTTGTCTATCTATCTATCTATCTATCTATCTATCTATCTATCTATCTATCTATATATCTATCTATCTATTCATTCATCTGTCCGTCTGCCAGCCCATCTGCTGCTGATTTTCTACTTTATTCTCCATTAATCGATAAATCATTCATCCACCCATGTGTCTTTCCTGTCCCTGCATCCATATGTGTGTGCGTGTGTGTGTCGGAGTTTTCTTCGACATGGAATAGCCTTTAATCTGAAATAACCATTCACGAAAAAGATAACCAACCAAATATGTGACTAATATTAAACTATTAAGAAATGTTTTGGTATCAGTTAAGTAAAACCTTCCAATAATGATCACCATTATGAGCAACCTTGGACTATTTAAGGGTACTTTTCCACATGTTAAATATTACTATTGATGTGTTGATGTTCGCAGCTAAAGGGCATCGTCCATTCATGAATGCATCTCGAATATTCTAAGTTCACTGGATCACCGTTATTCAAAGTTTCAAACACGATACAGTTTCCAAAACTTGAATTTCGAAGAGGTAAAAGAAAATTTACAAGCACTCCACACTGTCATATGGTCCTGGGACTTCGAGCCAAAACAACAACAAGACCACCTGCCGTGACAGCAATATTTATGACATGCTGTCCATCAATTACGCAGGGAAAAATTACTCATCTGGTCTCGTGCATAACTCAGTTTGAATATCTGAAGGTGAAACCAGGGTGCTCGCCAAATTTCTTGTATGGATCTGCATTTGACCTGTACAGATGATATGATTCCTTGTTAGACAATCAACAGACACAGGGACAGTTTCCAATAAAAAAAAACTTCACGTAAGCAAGTGACAGTGGTTCCAAGGAAGTACCAGGAACGAAAACTAAATCTAGGGACAGCGAGTCTTCCTTTGATAACACAGATCGAGCCTCAGCATCCTCCTGACATCCCCCTTGTGCAATGGAATGTTATGCACGTGCCATTTGTAGTAATGTGTACAAACGGCAGGTAGTGACTCGAGGTGCATGTCTGGTTGATCAAATTTGAGCGACCTTGAGAAAAAAAACCGCTGTTGTAACAGTGACCACTTTGACTGCAACTAAAGCTTAGAGCCAGCCAGTGACAGCGCTACCCATGTAGTCTCCGATGACACTTAGTGCTGCCATCTTTGCATCTAACTATGCAGGGAAGAAAACGGACTCGAATTTTCTTAATCACTCAGTCGCGTCAATTGTATTTGATTCAACATGTCATACAGTGGCTGAGTCATTCTGAACATTGGAACTTGAGCGGTGTTGATGTGATGAACAGCCTTCCTGATTATGTTCAGTCAGTAACAGATGACACCTGCGAATATTTTGACTGTTCATACAACAGAGGCCATGTTTGCTGCAAGACGGACAATGCCATTTCCGTGGTCCGGTTTTGCATGATATGTGCAGCCTGGGATATTCTTCTTGCCACTGGTGCCCCACTTGTGTAAGAATGCCTAACGCGTGTAAGAGACCAGAATACTTTAGTCCGTTTCCTGGGGGATAAGATGACTATTAGCCATGGTCAACCCATCAATCATGGGAATATGCGGAATTCTTCGATCTATAAGGTAAAGGGATGGACTTACAGGCGACTGATGAAGTTGACATTATTTGTTAACATCGTTTCAATGTGCACCTTTTTCTTCTTTAATGAGGAAAAAAGTGTTAATATATATATATATATATATATATATATATATATATATATATATATATATATATATATATATATATATATACATATATATATACATATATATATATATATATATATATATATATATATATATATATATATATATATATATATATATATATATACATATATATATATATATATATATATATATATATATATATATATATATATATATATAGTTTTGTGGTTGGTACCACAGGAACGCTAGATAAGCAAAATCACTGTCTCACGGACGACACCTTGTCTGATTTGGACACCTGCCAATTGTGGACACTTGTGGACACTTTGCCTGCCCCAAAGGTGTCTACAATAGCCACGTTTCACTCTCTCTCTCTCTCTCTCTCTCTCTCTCTCTCTCTCTCTCTCTCTCTCTCTCTCTCTCTCTCTCTCTCTCTCTCTATATATATATATATATATATATATATATACATATACATATACACACAATGAATTTTTTTTATTTTTATGGAAATATGAGTTCTTGGTATCTTCGTTATTGATTTGTTGCAGCAGCTAGTGCTGTACGGCATCGGCTTTGCAGTGGTGAGTGTACTCTCAAGCAAGTAAATACGACATTCCTGGTTTATAAGGCTCGGCCCAAAATTGATCGTGGCGACAAATTGCCGACCCGTGCTCACAATGGGGCTGAAACCGTCTTTAGAGTGCACTATGATTTCGAGTACCCGAGGAAGAAACTTGATCCGGTGCGATGAAAATGTATGTATGTATGTATGTATGTATGTATGTATGTATGTATGTATGTATGTATGTATGTATGTATGTATGTTTACATGTATGTATGTATGTATGTATGTATGTACGTATGTATAAAACAGGCAAATAAAAGGCTACATTGTCAACATAGGTGCCAAAGAATTCACGTATTCAAGAATACATTTGTTAAACACATATATATTATCACTAGGTGCCCCTAAACGTAGTTTTTGGCCAAATACGATTACACGTGTATTTCATCACATTTAGCGAATTACAAATTATATGAACAATACCAATAATTAGCTAGATGCAAAAATAAATATTGACCTGGATTTTCTTAAACTTTCTTTTAATTTCTTTTGTTGCTGCTTACACGATTGTCACAATTTAGTGCGACTGTACACTTTTTATCCCCCCTATATATATATATATATATATATATATATATATGTGTGTGTGTGTGTGTGTGTGTGTGTGTGTGTGTGTGTGTGTGTGTGTGTGTGCAGTGTCTTTCCTATTTAATGATAATAAGAGACGTAAATAATAATAAGTTTTCAACTTCAAAAACGAAAATATCTGTGACTGATTTTTCAAGTTGAAAAACTTTTTATTATTACTATGTTTTTAGGAATAGGATAAATGGCCAGGTGGTGGCATTGGGCATATAGTCTACGGGACTTAAAATCTGAACGTGCATGAAGCGTGCTTTGCGTGATTATTGACGTCAAATAACGTGCTATCTATGTAACGTAATTTTTGTCCAGTAAATCAGTTTCGCTGAGGAAGGCGATGAAGTCGAAAGCCACGAAAATCTGGTGCTGAGAGCTTTTAATATATATATATATATATATATATATATATATATATATATATATATATATATATATATATATATATATATATATATATATATATATATATGTATGTATATATTTGATATGATATTGGAAGTGGAAATGTGTTCTGGTTTTTTTTTGCATTCAAAAAGTGTTAGCTAGCAGTTCAAAATACAAAGTTAAATGTGGTTGAACGTTTATTCAAATCACTGAACCAAAGGTAACAAATGAATATATATTTATATAATTAGTGTGCAGCGCACTTCAAAAATTGTATATCAAAATAAATTTGATGAATGGGTGAAGTTAACATGTAGATGGACATTTAATTTGACACCAAACGATTCAATCTCTCGCTCTTGTAAGGTTTTGATAAAGTAGTTTCCCAAAAGACCACTATGGGGCAGTCTTTAATGATACCCTGGTTTGCAATATGGCCACACGGTGCAGTAGAGACATCTTGCAGCAGTCAAACAAAACAGGCACAAAACTTTTGTTGAACAGTGAACATATATTGTCGTACAATCTTCGCTGCTTTCGCTGCAATTATGGCCTGTTCATGTTTCCCTTTATTCTGTAGTATTCAGAGAAAACCACAAAATTTTCCAATTAAAGAAAAAAGGTACTTCCCTTCGTTAATAAAATGCATGTGAAAGGAGAATGATGTCTTCGAATGTGGTGGTACCAACATGACTGGACACGTCTCCCGCAAGCTGTTTGTGGCGAGTGGAATACAGGTTTAAAGACTGGGTTAGTTCATCTCTCAAAGAGTCTGTAGAAAATGAGATACTATGAATTTGCTTAGCTGTATCATACTAATCGTAGCGAATTGTGGAAATTTATTATCAGGTGTGAGATACAGGTGGCTTCACTATGCGTTATTCCTAATTAAGTCAACGTTTCCCTTATAGCTGCGTGAAATGTTAGATTCATTGACGCCTGGGTGCATATTAAACCAAGGCCTTTTGCCTTGATATTGTGCACTCTCTCATACAAAAAATGAACAGAAATACCTTGCATCATCATCATCATCATCATCATCATCATCATCATCATCATCATCATCATCGTCGTCGTCGTCGTCGTCGTCGTCACCACCACCACCATCATCATCATCATCATCATCATCATCATCATCATCATCATCATCATCATCATCATCGTCACCTTGCGCTTAACCAAAGGTTCATAGAATCATTGGACGAACACCTGGTATGCGTCAGTCGACAATTCGAGATGCACATCACCTAATCACTTTGCACAAATACGCGGCCAAGGACATGTACCATTGTGCAGGATTAGAGGCTAAGCCAGGGCGTATCGCATGCATGCACTAATGCTTGTTAGATCTATACAAGCCACCAGTAGAAGCCATGTGAACTGAGGTGAGGCGGGCGAGAGCTCAGCATGAAGTCTGCCAGCACTCTTCAGATTTGCCTGGGAATTTTTGCTTTCTGTGTTGGACTGTGTGGGAACGTTTTATGGCTAGAAGACTACCAGCATTACTCCGCGGCTATATGGACCGGTGTTACGGTAATGTTTCTACTTCCTGTTCATGCCTGAGTGCGATTTATACACTGGGGCTACACGCAATGCAAGATAAGCTTAGTTATATACCAGGGAGCACACACCGCTATTGTTTCCCGCGTCTTCAAAAATGTAATCTAATATGATCAAGGTGATGCCTGATTCGTGATTTTGTGTTGCCATACTGTTTTATAAATCAATGTATGTTATGTTTGCGATAGCCTGCAATGTCATTGACGTTTCTGTCATTGCCAAATGAACATCAAAGTTGGGGTTCTGGTTTAAAAGTATTGGATACGTCCGCAGTACTTATTAACCATTCAGAATGCCAATATCCTAAAACATGTTGGCGTAATAAGAACAGGCATGTAGTTTCCTCGGGAGAAACAATAGTATTGCCTTGGTGATGTTAAATAGATATGTGCATCGTTCACTTGGTCTATAACCTGCAACAGTTCTAAATGAAATAGAGCGCCTAACCATTTGATGGTAAATAAGCGCTTCCCTGATGACCCGATTTACCACGCACGGTATTTTTTATGGGCGTCTGCTTCATTTATTATGAAGACTTTTTCTCAATAGATATTTTCATTCAAGTTAACTGGGAAGACTAGAGTAACATGTCAGCGGTCAAGAGGGTCAAGGCTGTCCTGAGTTAAGCTTTCGAAGCTTAAAGTGGGTTTTGTAGTATACTGTTACCACTGTGGCACACAATCCTGGTCAAATAAGAGCAAAATTATATTAGATATATTTCAGTTTGGTGTGTTTTTCATTTTGACCTACTCGTACTCTGACTAGGAATGGGTCAAAGTGGATTTGTAGTGTCGTTCGCGCTAGGGTGCAGGGTACCGGTCAAATGAGAGTAAAAAAAATCATCGTATATATTTTAGTGAAACATGTTGAGTAGTTACCCGCTGAAGACCCTTTAATTTATTTGGGCTGATACAGCATATGTCAAAATTTTACAGAGGAACGTGTGCAATATAGACAATAGTAATTCCATATATATACAGGTTAGACAGGACAGGTTAGCTTATGGAGAGTAAAGAGTTCGAACTGCGGAATAGGATATCGACTACTAGGAAGTGGTTCTGGGCAAAAAGACACAAATACAAATATGTTTTTTTAAATTTTGACTGACTCGTACTCTGACTAGGAATGGGGTCAAGTTGACGTGTAGTATCGTACATACTGTGGTACAAACACTGGTCAAAAGAGAGTAAAATCATATCAGATATATTCCAGTGAGTGGTGGTTTTTTTTTTAATTTTGACTCACTCGTACGCTGACTTGGAATGGGTCCAAAAAGGTTTATAGTTTCGTTCGCCCTGTGGTACAAAATACTGATCACATGAGAGTACAATAATATTTGATTGAATTGTGTGAGGGTTTTATTTTTTTATTTTTTTTTTTTATTTTATTTATTTTTTTTTTATGTATTTTTTTGTTTTTGTTTTTAATTTTCGTTGACTCGTACTATGACCTGGAATGGGTTTAAGTGGGTTTGTAGCATCGCTCACACTTTAATCTCTTTTATTTTGCCATATTTCCAATTGCGTTTGTGTATCTATTTATGAAAGAATGAGATATAAAGGAGGGTGTATCTCTATCCGCTGCGATGTACGTTCTATGAATCACGTTCATTACCTTGAAAACTTATCACGTCACAGCGTGTTTTCCGCAGTGCATCTTGGGGGATCGCCAGGGACAAGGTTAAAGTAGCGTATATACATGTAGTATGACACAGTTGTAGTCGCAGTATGGCTGATGTCATTGCAAAATTAGATGAACACTGCGTCGCCGGTACAAAACTACTTTCGGGGAAAATATGAGGTGCAAGACAACTCTAAGGAAGAGCTACAACGATGGCTGCGCTGTCGGGAGTTCAGATCAACACCAGTAAGAATCAACACTGCATCTATCGTACTTCTCCACTGTGAGTCTGAACTGCTGGCTGAGTTTGTCCCCCCCCCCCCCCCCCCCCAAGATGCATTGCGGTGAACACGCTCTGGTTACAGAATGGTGATGCCGAGAGCTCATCACCGAAGCTTAAAATAGCAGCATATGCCATACAATATTCTGTTTTGTATGAGGACTATGACTCGCAAATAACAAATGCCAAGGGTGCATTTCCTATGAAGCAATTCTGTCTCATCTTCAAATTTGCAAATTGTAAATCACGTTATCTGATATAATGGGAAATGTATACTCTTAAGCGCCACGCCAACCTAGCCCAGCCCCACTTTTAAACAAACGAGCAAAAACTTCCAGATTGAATATTTATAAATATAAACGTTCACGTGAAACAGAAATAATTCATTCGATGGAGCATTGAAACTCGATAAAGAACAATTGGGCCGGACGTAAAACAAAATCACTGGTATGACTCGATGACTTATGTGAATTTGTTTTTGCATCTTATTTCAGTTTGTCACAGCAGGAGTGTCAGGGATCAAAGCTTACCGGCTCCCGAAGAAACGCACCGGCCAGGTAGGTGCACATACATACATACATACATACATACATACATACATACATACATACATACATACATACGAAAGTACGTATGTAAACATACATATTGCGTATTGAAGTAATAATGTTCCCTGGAAAGAATCAAGTGTTTTCAGTACACATAACCCTGTATCTCTTAATTCAACATTTATCATGAAGATGCTCCTTCAAAGGAGTAAACGCACCACAAAAGGAACCTTTTGAATGTAGCGCTGTTCGGCGGCACCAACAGTGTAACCTTTGCTGTGCATTACCAAACTTAGTTCTGGGCCCAACTGATATGAATGCACTACAAGTGATCCTAAACTGTATCACAGTAGATTACAAGACCAAACAGTGTACTCAAAAGCAATAATAATGAAAGAAAAACAAAAACAAACAAAAAACAAAAACAAAAGAAAAACAAAAACAAAAACAAAAAAAAAAAACAAAAAAAACAAAAAACAAAAAAACAAAAAAACAAAAAAAAACCAAAAAAAAAAAATGAATGGAGTTCAAACACGACGCTTCAACGCAATACAAAAAGGAAGTAGGCCTACAATGAAAATGCGCCAGTTAACATCATGTAGAACGACATTTTTCATGTGCTCAAATGTTGTATACATACCGTGTACCTGGTTACAATTATTGTAAACAGATTAGAACAGGGCCATGACCATTAATTTTTCAGGGTTCGTCCATGGTAAAATGCGTCACCGAATGTATAATTGATTGCAGCGCTAGATATATTTTTACGACACTTTGTGTAATCAGTTGTCCTTGTACACGTGTAACTCGGACGCAGAGGGTAAGAACGCTGAAGAGCAATCATATGCTTATATGAATTGTATGCACATTCAAACATGAATATTATCTTCTTTGATGAGACGCCACCGCTGCGCCTTGCTCGGTCTGCCGTGAACGTTGCTATTCTCGTTCCAAGGTTTAAATTACTTGGTCATCAAAATGTCGCCGCTGTCAACTCAGACATCTGCTTCCTCACGGTTATGCATCAGAAAACGATAACTAACTTTTGTATTTTAAACGAGGATGACACGAACGGCGACAATGGCGTTTACACAGCATAGCCAGTAACTATTTTACCCAATTTTGCTGTTTTATCGTCGTTTTTGTTTATTTTTATTTTCTTTCATTCATTTTATTGATTTTTTTTATATTTTCCCTTAATTTTGCCAAAGGTATAAAATGCAAAATTAAAAACACAACGCAGTGTTATATTAATGCCGTTTTAATGTAAAGTAGATCCGAAAAGGTTTGTATAGCAAAGCCAGTCACAATGTTTTACCCAATTTCGGTGTTTTATCGTCATTTTTGTTTATCTTTATTTTATTTCATTCTTTTTATTTGCTTATTTTTTATATATTTTCCCTTAATTTTGCTGAGCTTAATGCAGTTTTAATGTTAAGTAGGTCCGAAAAGTTATAATTAAAACGCAAGAACCGTAAAATCGGTATGAGTTAATAATATATTCTCTACGTACATCTAAAACAAAATGACGCAAAGTATGGCCTCTCATCGAACTTTTAAAGTTACTATTTTAAGACATAGTCAAAATACTGTTTGTTTTTTTTCAGATAGCCGTTGCCCTTGGGGTCAATTTTGTCACACTGCCTGCAGCAACACTCTTGTTCTGCCAAGCAGCCAACAACTTTTGTGCTTTCCTCAAAGGCCTGCGACAGCGTCGTGCCACTGAAAAATGGTTGGAGCTGCAGGTGCATGGCAAACGAGGTCCTTCGGTGAGTGTCCGAGACGTCCTGTCATAGCTATGGTCATTATCACGCAAAAAGTGTTTTTTCACTGCAACGTTCAATTATATATTTCACGTCCAGTGGCACCACAAAGAAAGATCCTAAGTCATTATTTACTGTAGACAAATAATTGGACTTAATATATTTCTTCAGTATAAATGAAAATAATTGGACTTAATATATTTCTTCAGTAAGATATTGTATAATTGCTACTGTGAAAAGATTTTGTATATACAGAGTACTATCAAAATATTTTGCTAAATATTAACTGTGTAGATGATGTATTTGTTTTTGTTTTTTCCCCCAAGTTTTATGTTGTAAAATCATGGCTTAAGCATAATTTTACTGTGTAATATCCATGCTAGAATCTTCCGCTGATTGCAAACACTGATAAAGAATGAGAGAAAATGATGATGATCATGCGACGTTGTTATGACTCTGTAATCTATTTATCATCAATAGTTAACAACAACAACAACCCACTTTTTCTTCTTTTTCTTTTTCTATTTCTTTTTTCTTTCTTTTTTCTTTCTTTTTTCTTTTTCTTTTTCTTTTTTTTTTTTTTTTGTCATTTTACATCCACTTCGCCAAGAGCAAAGTAGTGCGCCAGGTCCTTTTACATTTACCCACCTGGACAGATTATTTGGGTCTTTCTTTTTGGGCAAACAATGAAATATAAAACAGGGGAACTATCGGCACTTAGCTTATTTTCGGAAGATATAACCAGGTCCTTTTTCCGTGCATGACAGATCTATGTAGGAGCTGTGGACATGTTATTGGTCATTGTGAGCCTCCTGGAGATCGTCACAGTTGCGTACTGCATCTCGTACCTGCAGAGACATCTTGTGGAGCGCGAAGATGACAGATTGGTAAGGCTAATATTTGACATCAGGATTTTTATGAGTATTCAGGCAGAGCCTGTTGAAGTCAGTCAGAAGTGTATTTCATTCATTTTTTATTTTTTTATTTATTTTTTTTTTTTTTTGAGGGAAACAAAATGGCATTAAAATTACTCTTTTAACTGTCAATTCTTTTCCGCTCGATTCTGTTTGAACGTTTTTCGTCGAAATTCTTGTCAGCGCAAATATTATTGGTGATTAATGAAAGTGAAAGGCGTAATTATAATATTACCCAGCTCATAGTAAGTTTGGTGCAATATACCCAAATCCATCGTACCCAAGCTGCATCAAGGAAAAATGAGTAAACTAAAATTAAAAACATGGTGGATCCGTCTCATTGTTACCGTGACGGAGTAAGTACAGGTGTACGACCGGGCATTTTTTTAAGTCAGGGTGAAATTTAAAACTATTCTTGTTCATTTGTTTGTTATTTAGCTGTTTACTTGTGCTTGCTACATCAAGATATTATTTGTATATGAGCATACTATATATATATATATATATATATATATATATATATATATATATATATATATATATATATATATATATATATATATATATATATAATGTACATAATATATATATAATATAATGTATATATAATATATATAATATATATAATATATATGATATATATAATATATATATATATATATATGTGTGTGTGTGTGTGTGTGTGTGTGTGTGTGTGTGTGTGTGTTTGTGTGTGTGTGTGTGTGTGTGTGGTCGGTGGAGATCCTTTTCCTTCATTAATTTTTATACTCTGATGATATCTTATCTAATGCTGGTGTGGTCAGAGACTTCACCCAAAGCAGTATCAATATCCATAACTACAGTCCAGAGTGTTTACTAACTATTCCAATGCCAAATTTTGACTGAGACTACAAGTGTCCTCGGTGTTTTTTGATCGCAATACTGAGAAAACCTTTTGATCTAAGCCATTTTACAGTATCTGTAACTGTAGACATACTGGTACTATAATGAATGGTCGATTTAAAGGGAATATGTGTCTGGTATCATCATTAAAACCAAGAGCACATCCACTATTGTCGAGATTAACATTTAAAAAATTGATCAAAAATCCTTGTTCCATCCGATACAGGTATATCTGCTGAATGGTCCTCAGCTTAGCCTCCCACCACCACCTCCAGATATCACCACTGAAGCATTATCTGCCCATGTGTCGACACCCACCAATCAACATCACCAGCGACACAAAGAAAACACTGGTAATTTTTTTCACTTCCTAGATTAGAACAGCTGTTATTCTTTCATGGTAAATTTCGACCGTGACAAAATCCGATGTCTTCTGAATTGACATAGCATTGCCACATTTTTATTCTAAATGATTCCATTTTCCATTCATCCACATACCAAGTTAAGTGATGACACGAATGTTCCATGTCAGCGGCTTTCAGCATCACATTTTGAGCTCAGTGTGGTCAAAGCATGCCGAGGGTATCTTTGGATACGGACAAAGAGTTAAAACCAAACTTGTATAAACTCCAACAAGTGAAAATGTTATGATTTGATGATATATAGGGGTTAATCCCTTGCGACAAACATATTGGAAGCAGTCTTTATATTCTATAATTTTAACGTTTTATATATATATATATATATATATATATATATATATATATATATATATATATATATATATATATATGTATATATATATCAATAAAATGCAAATTCGTTTCTGCAAACATGATATATGGAGCACCTGTGAGATGTTTACGGTAATATAATGTTATCTTCCATATGTATATATATATATATATATATATATATATATATATATATATATATATATATATATATATATATATATATATATATATATATATATATATATATATCGGTACTCCAATGTAATATTGAAATAACTTGTGAAGGGGCCAGTCTATATAAAACACCAGTCTGTATTTGAAATGCAGTTGTGATGCACTGCTTAATGTGAGACCTGTCACAAACCACCGATATGCTAAGCCAATACGTGGTTGTTAAAACTATGCAATTTCAAATTATCGGTTAATTTTATCTTGCCCTACTTTGGTCAACAGATGTGGACCTACCCTGTGATTACACCATCACCCAGACCAGTTTTTGATATGTTTCACTAGGACGATGCAGTGAGACTAAAATGCCTAAATCCGTTCCATAGCATGCTCTTCCAAGTCATTATTCGAGCAAAAATTAGCAGTAAACTTACTGACACCGTCGCTGGAGAGATGATTTTGATTCTTTTTTACTGACCGTAGGATAATGCAAATCTGCAAGACACTCAAGCGTACTGGGATAGAGTTTTAATAGCAGACCCATTTTATTACCTGTGAAAGAAGCGGAAAGAGCACATTTCGTGGCCAAAGGAACTCAGAGGCTTGTTCAATTTGCAAAGAAATGTGGAAAGCATCTCAGAAAGGACATAGAGTTTCTACGTCCACACAAAAACCGGCTTTTGACTGTTATCCAGAACTGTTTTGCAAAAAAGCGAGTATATGTACTTCACTATACAGCAATTGGAACAGTTGTGTGGTACATGCTGAAATATGGAAGAGCAAGAATAGAAGGTTACAGCATGTCTCATGTAAAGAGCACTTCAGTCAGAAGAGCTAAAGTTGTGTATTAGCGTTACTTACTGTTGTCATTTACAACTAATTAACGTACGAACCACTGTATTTTGAAACATCAAATTTCGAAAGGTGTATTTAGGTGCATAACTTTAATAATTTTGGATATTTCATAAAGCCAGGCTTGACAATTGCTGGTATTCTACAGGTTACTTTAACGTATACAGATACGCCCGGCTAAAAGTTAACAGCCAAACGCTTTTTTTCGCGTTTTGCTGGCGTTTGGCTTGTGTCTGGAAACGTTTGAAAACGTTTGGAATGTGTTTGGAAAGTGTTTGGAATGTGTTTGGAAACTGTATGGAAAGCATTTGGAAAAATCTCAAACACTTTTACAAAATGTTCGAACACTTTCACAAAGCTACCGAACACTTCTCCAAACGTGTTCAAATACTTTCCAAACGTGTTGAACAATTACCCGAGCGATTTCAAACACTTTCACAAACGCATTCAAACAATATGCATTTCAAACACTTCCATTTAAATCATGAAGAATCTCCAAATGTATTTTCAACAGGTCCAGCAATATATGATGTATCTACATCTAAATGTGCACTTATCCAGCATTATAGATTGTATATATTTATATAAAACACGATGCAAATACGTTTAGCCAAGTGTCTAATTCAACTAAAATTAATTGAAGACTTGATTCTTCATATAAGATGTAATGAATACTTCATATTTCAAAAATTGTTTCGTAGTAAATCCATAGGCAATATCATGATCAGATCATGATTCATGATCTGATCATGATATTGCCTATAAACTTACTCCGAAATAGTTCCTAATTTTCAATTGAAATATATATAATTACTCCAAGGACCAATGGAGTATCGCCTGGCTTACTCCACTGGAGCTAATTCTATTCCTTGGCTTAGTAAGCCAAACAATACTTAAATTGAGCTGCTTCTGCATTTCCATTCGAAATGTTAAAAGTTAGCCTGTTTTCAAGAACTTCACTTTCAGAAAAAGTGTGATAGCGACTGACAATACTTGCTACTGAAAGATCTGTAACTTTATAATAAATGAAGTGTTAAACCTGTTAATGTAGGCATATTATTTGTTTTCTTCTACCTATACTTATTTTCTTCCTTAATTAGGTATGACCATGTCATAATATTGTTGATTACCAGTAACAATATAAATATTAGCAGGTAAAGGTGACAAATACATGTCATTAAAATTGAATTACCAAGTGTACATGTACATGTATCACATACGTTTGGCGCAAAGTGTAAAGTGTTTGAAAGCGTTTGGAAGAGTGTTTGAAAGTGTTCGGCTTTCACCGAACGCGTTGAGCAAAGTGTTTGAAAGCGTTTGGAAAAGTGTTTGAAAGCATTTGGCAAAGTGTTTGTAAAGCGTTTGGAAAGTGTTTGCAAAGTGTTTGCTACGCGTTTGCAAAACGTTTGACTTTCACTGAAAGTGTTTGGGAAACGTTGGTGCGTTTGGCGTTTGTTACCTTGAACGCGAGCGTAGCTGTACTACAAAAGGATAACACAACTTATAATAAGCGCTCAAGAATTTTGTGTATTGGGTTGTGTTTTCATCTGAATACATATAAAATTGTTAAATGTGACCTATTTTATGAATGCTCTAATTTATACATATTACATACATTGTTTTACACTATCTTACTCTACAGAGAGACGGGGGGGGGGGATGAGGTGTGTAGGAACCCAGAAAGAATAAGATAATATCTTGTTCTTTCTAGGTTCCGACACGTTCTGGTATATGTCTTGAAGCTACATAGCAGAAAGTGATATACCAGTTTGGATGGTGAGGTTAAAGAGGAAACCTCATAAAGTAGAGTAGCAGTAATTCCAAGGTTTCCAAGAGCAGCGGTGCGGAAGGAAATGTAATATGCTGGGTCTTAGTAAAACAGAATCTAGAGTGGACAACTGACCAAAGGACGAGCCTGTGGGTATGGCGAGCGCAAGTAGCGATTTTTTGGGAAAGAGAGAGAGAGTTTTTTTATGCCTTGTTGTATTTATAGGACCACATAAACGGTATTTCACAGATTTATCATAATACGGGCATAACCTAGACTTACAGACGGGAGAAACATTTAACTTCCTGAACACATTTCGTTGCCGGTGACATGAGTAATGAGGTTATATACCTACAACTGTCGATTTTCTTGAACAAAAGCGCCACGTGCTGGAACATCAAATGTGAATCGTGTAGAAAAAAGACAAATCAAACAAACAAACACTTCATTTCCAAAAAAGTCCACTAACCGTCACAAATCTGTAAGAAATCAAATTCAGGCGACGGGAATTTGATCCGTAAGACGGTACAAGCTAAATGGTAAATTCATTTACCCAAACCAAAATTACACGACGATGATGACTAAGTTGGAAATGGAATTCAGTTCCCAGAGGATATGAAGACACAGAGGGATAGGTCCCGAAAACAGCAGTAACTACAACTGAAGCTTCGTAAGCAAATATTCAACGCCAATGGATAGTTTCTCTTACATGTATTTGGCAGTGAGGAGTGCACTCCCCTGTAAAAACTGCATTGATTTACAGCATTTAATTCTGATATGATAGAACAAACAGGAATCCATACCCGGTGTTATGATCAAAATAATTTAGAAAAACACTTCTAAATCTCTTCGTTGTTGCACAGTGACTGATACTTACTGGCATACGGTATTCATTTTTCATTTTTTAGTTTATTTATTTATTTATTTATTTATTTATTTATTTATTTATTTATTTACTTACTTACTTACTTACTTACTTACTTACTTACTTACTTACTTACTTATTTACTTACTTACTTACTTATTTATTTTATTTTATTATTTTTTATTTTTTTTGGTATGCCGAGTTTGCAATTTTCATGTAAGAAAATATAGATGTGAAAGGTAAGTGTCTGCTTGCATTCGAATTATCCGCAGACAATTACACCATGTAAGCGTGCAGAATATAGCCATCACCAATAGATCAACCCTTTCATATGAGACGTTTGTTGCAGAGTTTCGTGTAATCCTACTGCTTCGGCGCCAGAGGCCCGCGGTCGGATGTTGAAATCTGCACACATACCAACAAAATCTATATGTTTCTTGGACGCTGATATTTAATAAAACATTGATGTTTCCGGGTTATTTCTTTGTTTTCACTGGAAGTGGCTAGCAATATGCGCACACATACACACAACAATGCACAAGGACACACAGAGAGATTACTCTGCATTTTGCAGGGTGCATCGAAAATAAACCAATTAATTCTCCGTCTTGGTTTTGTCTGCGTGATCAGCAGGTAAAACACAAACCCACAACGCGGTCCCTCCGGAACTGTACAAAATGCAAGAGCAGTCTTCATGGAAAGAAAAACTATTGCACCATCACTTTATTGTCCATTTCTTTACTAGGGAAACAACATGGCAACTGAGCAGGTTTTGAGCCAGGACGCAACAACATTTTGTCTACCTCAACCACAAAGACATCACAGTAATATGTGTAGTCCGTAGCACAAAGAAGCCAAAATGACTGGAATAAAATCTACAGCCAAGACTCCATTACGGCATGCAGAGTCTTAATAGTAGAGAAGACAAATAGTTTGTGAAGTCACTTGTGGCTAGTACGTTATGCAACATTAAAGCAATTTATATGCAGCGATATTTCAAACAGAACTTAATTCTTTCAGTGCCATGTTTTGATCGAGTCAACAAACGCTGTTGGTCTAGACTATTATATTCTATGGGCCTAAGACATGCTAGTACTTGAATGGAATGCCTTTTTACAAAAAACATTAATATAGTATCCATTTGGTAATTTAAATAATTCCATCTTAAGTAACTGGACTTAAGTCTCAGTTGGCAGTGAAAGAGTTAAGTCATGTCAGTGGCACGACTTACAATGTGATGATTATAAATATCACTAGCTTTGTTCAACATATGACATTGGGCCAATATGACAATGGAATTGTGGCTGTGATTATCATCCATGTTCATAACATATAGCATTGCCATACAATTTATAACATCTATCATAACACCTCGCTTGTTTCAAGTATAACTAGCATAATCACAAATGATGTCATTAGTGTTTATTCCTACGCATCCTTACAATCTTACATCACATATGCTATCATAAACGATCAATTCACATACGGCAGAAATACACTGTTAACGACCTCCCACCATTTCCTTGCCACCATCGGTAGAAATACATGACAAGGTGAAATCAGTTGCAAAATATTACACTTCCGCCTATCAACATAATTTCGTGCTTGACAATCAGCCAAAGAATTTGTCTGCTTGCATTGTTAGGGCAACTATTGAACCTATTGCCGTGCTTTTTATTTCAGTTTGAAGAGCCATGTTTACATTCAATTTCAGATGGCCAATATCAGCGTCGCCCTGGTGGCCATGAAGGACCAGTTTGAAACTAATATATATATATTATCAAATTATAAATATATACCTACATTGTGACAGATTAAATTAATTATTCCATTCACAGCAAAATTACATCGACAAAGGTAAAATTCGAACAATTGTTTTGTTGCATTGGCAGGCACACAGTAAAGTTAATTACATTAATTACATTTTTGCACATCTTTTTTCATTTGTGATATATATATATATATATATATATATATATATATATATATATATATATATATATATATATATATATTGCAGAGGATAGAAACAATACTGGTACAACTCTAATAAAATGACATACTTCATTTAACCATCGCAACCTCTCTCTTTCTCGTATTGCAACTGCGGTAAAATAAAAAGCTCCCCGGGGACCAATCTGCATCTCATGGACATTAACATAATCTCCAAACTTCTACAAATCAACTTGGTACCTGTAAAAGAGACGTCACGAACGTTTGCATGCAAAAGCTGTCGGCTTAAAACTTCACCACAACCGACGGCGAGCATAGTAAAATTAATAATTGGACAATCGCTTCTATGTGACGTAGTGTTCTTCTCTGGGGATTATTACTGTTCTCTTCGAAGATAAAAAAACTGCAAATATGTTTATTTCGGACCAATAAAGACAATATGAACACGATATCTGTACTCTAGTCTCACTATGAAAAGAACGGGTGCAAGCAAAAAAAGAGTGGTGGTGTACTTTGTCCAAGATTGCACTTGCATATTAAAAAAACAAAAACAAAAAAAACACGTTAACTTAAATTCAAGCGTCCACTGTACAATTATAGTAAAAGTTTGTGATCTAGAGGAGGCAAAATCATGTGCAATATATATATATATATATATATATATATATATATATATATATACACGACTAACTTGTTTGGGGGCAAGAGGGGGTGGGATCTTTCATGCCACATGAAGGAAATGGTATGCTTTCGCAGTTCATAGTAAAAAATACATTTTACAAATGTGTACAACCCACATAACAAAATTAACAGTTCACGATGTCTTAATCGGAGGTCTCAAAAATTACTGAACGTACAAAGTTTTACCCTATCTTAAACTACATACCCATCAGATAAATACCCTCTTTATATCTTATGCTGAATCACGTGCCATGGACACTTGGTCCTTCTTGGATTATTATTATTATTATTATTATTATTATTATTATTATTATTATTATTATTATTATTATTATTATTATTATTATTATTATTATTATTATTATTATTATCCTTGCTTGAGGGTTCCGGAAAAATTGAGGAAAAAAAACGAAAAAAATATATATATATATAACAAAACACACACACACACCTTTACAGGAAACATTCACAGTTTTGTGTACTGTATTTCGGAAGTAAAATAAAGAGTAAAGTTACCAAGATAATAAGGTACGTATATACTAAGAGTGTGGAATGGGATCGCCTCGAAGACTAACAGTTGTCAAATATGTACAGTGTGTTAAACAAGATGCTTGATAACGCGCCACCAGGGAAGAAAGGACAAAGCAATGGAAAGCACGACTGTTTTGCTGTTCCTCTTGTAACTGTCAATATTTCAGTTTACATCTGTTCATTGGTTTTGGTGTACCTAGGTATATTCAATTCTTTGTAAAGAGCTCAATTCAGATCGCTGTACACATCTCAACCTTTGCACAGGTAAATCAACTCCAGTACCTTAAAACAGCATAGCAGTTAAGTGTGTTGAAGTTTCAAATACAAGAGAAGTTAGCCAAAGTGCATTATGAACATGTTTTGTGCGTGCCTCTTCAATACCTTTTTCTGGGTACTGGAAGGAATTTCAAGGAAAAGCAGCACACAATTTGGGGGTATTATAGGTATAATTGCTTGGATGTTGAGCCTCTTTTATGATCCTGTATTGTCTCTTGAATATTTGACAACCAGTGAAATTGTGTACTTTAACATTTACAACAGTAAACAGCATTCCAGTATACTTTGAAATGTCGTGTGCCGTTATCGCTTTGTTCCATTGTTCCAGGTTGAACCTCCGTAAAGAGCTATCAGTAACAAAAACCTAATGCAATAAACTTATTCTTGTACAACGGCTTCCCGAAACGTCCTAAACGCAAGGCTTTAGCGGCTCACTCGGATAATAAAAAACTTGCTTAAAGATAAAGTGTTACCATATTTGGGTGAAGCTTGAAATATTTCAGAAAGATTAAAAAAAAAAAAACGTGAATGTACTTATTTCCTATATCTGAAAGTTATTCTGCATGAGTCATTCTACATGGGTATGTAGGATAAGGCTTCAATTGTAATCTTTCATTTGATTTGCCACTCATTGGTTTTCAGTAGTAGACAAACCAATGAGAGGCCATGGTGAATTTAATAAAATACCGACTCCTCCCACTTTCAAACTTTTTTCCTCCGGTAAAACTTCAATGTAGTGCGAATTTTCCCTTTTTAGATATAGGAGAAAGTAAATCCAGTATCGGTGGCCCATTGCAGATAACGTCAGGATCACTCGTTGTGGGATTTTCATGTTTTCACTCGGAACAGCCTTGCAAAACCATGAAAATAAAAAACCTCGCCATCCCGAAATTATGGCTATCCATACTGGATTCTCTACGTCTTTGATGGCGATCCTTAGACGTGGTTAGTTCCAGGTGTGAGAAATGCTGGTGTTTGCTGGTTGAAACGCTGGTTCGCAAATGAATTCTTCCCAACGGTCTAGAATTCACATCGAGTGATCAAGGATGTTGTCACAGGATAGCATATGAACTTGTTTATGCCTCCAACGGAAGTGCTGCTGGTTGATTATCTGACCACCACCCCACCCACCCACCCACCCACCCAACAAAGAAAAAAAATCAATCTCCGGAGACGAATATGTTTTAATGGTCAAACCTGTTGTTCAAGGATTCATTAATAGACCTCAAGTAGCCAACACTTCCCCTTGGTGCCGCGTGATGTGATTTAAGGATAAACTCTTAAGAAAGGATACGTTTCCCGTATTGACATGACGAAGCCTATTTGATTGACTACTTTGATCGGAAAACACCAAATATGTACGGAACAAAAGAGAAAATTAAACAGCTAAATCCCATTCCACACCAACCCTACCATGTTAATGTCATTATGCGCTGAAACGCCTAGCCATGTCCCTGGTAACCATAACAAGCGTTCTGGGGAAATTTATCTTCCAAATTTGTCTCAAACTGTGAGAACAGAATCATACTCGTATTCACTACAACATAAACGTAGGGACGACGTCACGTGACAATTACGATTCGATACGATGTACAGTTGCTGTGGTACACAGGATTAAAAAACAAAAAAACAAACAAAAAAAGCAACATTTTTAAAGTATCGTAATCGGTTATTTAAACAAAAATAACGTCTTTGCTAGATATTTTGTTTTATGATTTTGTTTCATGGCAAAGACAATGGGGATTAACCGTACTCTGGTACTCATGTAATATGACGAGATTCACGCAGATTGGTTTTGTATGGAACGTTACGTTTATGCCATATTGATAAGGCACAGCTTCCAGTATGGTTGCTGCAGCGCTTTATGAATTATGGAACAAGGGTTCATTTTATTAAGAAGTAATGTGCACATTTTCACGGGTCATTGAATTGAAAGAAAGGTTATTGAATTCGAATAAAACATCTTTTTTTATTGAAAATGTATCTAATAAAAATATTTTTTACAAAACCTACATAGAATATATAGGCCTACAGCATAGTTTCCTTTTTTTTTTGATCTTCTGTAATATACTATCAAATTTGTGTCAGCAATAATATAATGAAAATAATGAACTTTCATCCTTGACTTTATGCTGTTTCACGGAATATGCTTTCATATGCCCGATTTTTCATTGATATATCCGATAAGGAGAACATGTACTGAATGGAAAATATTCAGACGGTTTTCAGAGCCCTTTGTCATGAGAAACTCGCATTCATTCTTTCGTCGCCCTTGATCACATACGGCCTATCAGGGCACGCAGGTAGTGGCTCAATTATTCAGCGAAGACATATGAATGGACTTTGATGAGAAGCAATGTACTACCTGTGCATATCGGCCGGGCTTTAGTCGCTAGGAGTATATTCCTAAGTTTCATCAGGTAATTGCACACAGCATGTGCCAACAGCGGGTATAATATTAACAAACATTTGCTATCTAAGCATGGGTAAGTAGGCTGCATTTTGATAAAGTAAAAATTGTGATGGTATCGAGCCTTTACGTCGATGCTGATTTTACCAAAAACACGAAACATCCGTCCCCCTCCCACCCCGGCAACTTGACAGCGAGAAAAACAAAGAACAAAAATTCCGCCAACATGAAATTATTGAATGTCCCCCACAATCAACCATGGCAACGTATTTCTCACACAGATGAGTGATATTATAAGAATATGATGTCACAAATATTTACAGACGACCACTCTTTGCCGACATAAATGCCACCATGACATATATGCATGACCAGCTTAAGCCTCCAGAGCTCAACTTACCAGGATAATAGACACATATGTATATATAAGATCTACATACACTGGATGATTCTTTCCCATGTCAGTGTTTAACGAGGTAACAATTGGTCGTAAATTGGATGACATTTTTTTTTTACATATTGATGAGCGTTTTTAGGACTCCTGACCGACAATCAAACATCCACGCACCTTTTTTCAACATATCTGGCAAGCTCAATATTATGATTGAACAGCAGATAGTCAAAATTTGCGGTCTTTTTGAGGCGACTCCACAGATCGTGCCTATAGAATAAAAAAATTGATCGTTGATTGTCTCAGACCTTCGCCAAGAGTGAACTAACAAGGAGCCCATTTACCATGCCATAGCACCCATCTTCAAGTAACAAACAGCATAACAACTCCATTGTGGTTTAAGGTACAGCTAAAACAACTGTATTTTAGTTCTATACATTCATGTCATGCTTTTTTTTCTTAACCCTTTTAGTGCCAAGGATTCGGTGTTGCCAATGCTACTATTTTGGACGAGATTTTCTCATTTTCTACCCACCTCCGTTCTACGTAAAAAAGCTGAACAGTTCGTTTTTCGGTATTTTTCAAAATGTCCTACTTTTCTCTACATATTTTACAAAACTAAATATCCAAAAAAGACTAAAAATTTAAGAAATTCCCCTTATTTAGCTTCCAATTTTCAAAATTCGGAGAAGAATCAACCCCTCCAAATCCCCACCCCTTATTATTAACTCAGTATCGTTATGTCAATTCATAGCATACAGACTTTTGGCGAACATTGGCAATGAAAGTGTTAACAGACGCAATCCCACGAGAGGAAAGATGTAACACGCATTGGTTGCACCTACGACGTGCACTAATGTGCCTACCACCGGTTTCACTGGCGAGTTTTCCCGGTGAAACCCGCACGTACAGAATCGTAGTGGCCAGATTGTGCAGAGAGCACCTGTATTTATATGTGAAAACTATTACTGGCTATGTGGCAAAGGGACCCAATTTTCATAATCATCCATATTGATGCAGTACAGTTGCACCAGACTTGGTCTCTTCTGTTTTAGGTTATAGATATGATAGCCATTATATCTTTGCTTTCTCTTGTACCAAAGGATCCTTTTTGGCTAATAACTGACAATTTAGTTGCCATTTGTCGCCTTATGATATTTTGATATACTCGATGTTTTTGTGCCTTACTCTCAATATGTTGATACTTTGTAAGTCTTACTCTCATCCTGGACAGCTGCAGTAAACGTGCCCTTTCAAAATATAGAAAATATCTTAACCCGCATTAACTCTCGGCGAGCATGTGTTCACTCCTTGCAGGGCGTGCCCAAGGACTGCACATGGATCGTCAATCTGAAACTTCAAGTTCCTCGTAAAGACGCCGAGTTCCTTGATAAACAGTACCCTGTATAACGTTTGATCTGTCCAACGGTTGTAATACTACATTAATACGGCAGACCAAGCTGGCAGCAGAACACCAATATATATATATACACACACACACCGTTGCTGTTCCCGCATACGTCAATGAAACAACTTGGCACATGCCCACAAGTTAAACACACATTTCCTGTAAAGTCAAAATGAAGACATCATGGAAGTTTCCGTACTTGTTACATTTCACACTAAAACACTAATCCAAGTGAAAAACCCTGACTAGACCGCAAATGGTCTCGGTGACGAACTTCATTTGTGACCGGTAAATGGTCTTGATGAAGAACCACATTTGTCGATGCAACCTGCAGGAGAAAGGGCTATGCCTGGTTTAACTGCTGAAATGTCCCCTGTCGTCTGCTCCATGTGGATATTTAATATATAGATTATTGTAGCGTAAAGCAAACGCATCGTCGTCCTGCTCTAGGTTATCTTCACTATGATATCCATCCAGTACGTCATTGTACATACCAGTTTCGCCATTTTGGACGTCATTGTACACGTTCCCGTTGCAATTGTATGCGTCACGGTATAAACCAGGATTATATGAATCCAGCAAAAATGGCGGGGGTGGAGGGAGTTCTCCAATGGGAGAATCATCGTCATTTATAATTTCAGGCGCTTGTTTTAGCTCTACGTCGGGTTGCTCAAATTCCTGGGACTTCAGCATCTGGTGCCAGGCATTCCTCTGTGTAGTGTTCGTATTTTGTGCTATGCTATTCAATGTCTTCGATATGTTCTCTGAAGCAGAGTCTCTATTTGATTGGTCACCCTGCCTCGTGTGACCATTTTCGCGGAGTGGATGTGGCAGGCGTGGAGACATAGTCCTCAGTACGCCGTTGGCTATTTTGCCATTCTCCTGCCGCCTGCCATCCACAATATCTGGCAAGGGACTATTTTTTCTCTGCAATTCTATCTGCAGTCCCTCGCTCTAAGTCTTTGTCTTCTATAGCTACAGTCTTCACACGGGGCTCCTTGGACCCCTTAAACAAAGCAGCGACACTAAAGTAGTAGTCCCCGCGTTTTTACCTTTTTCCTGTACCAGAGGGACAATATGATAATAACAACTAGCAGAAGAATTATCCCTACAAGCACTCCCACCACAGCTGCCACCGACATCCCAGCTACGTCATCTTCTATCCTAGTCTTGCGCACCGTTGCGTTTCCGTGTGGTCTGCCTTGCACTAACGTGTAATTGGTACCGCGCACATTTGTGCGCACGTTCACGGAGCCTGTAAATTAAAACATACATGAAATAGCTCCGTTAAAATATTTGTAATTTGTTCATCAGCATTGCATGTGCTTGTAATATTTCTGCACAAGTAATTAATCAAAGGATTTCAAAGTAAACAACAACAGTTTTTTTTTTTTTTTAATTCTTCCAACCCAATATTTTACCGTTGAATTCTCTTTCCACAATGGTATACAAGCGTGTGGGAGCAAAAATTAATGGTTTCCGCATCACATACTTTTGAAGAAGCGAGCAGTAGTATGTTTGATGTCGCCACCTGGTGGAAGGAAACATGATCATCAATATTTTGAACTGCTCCCTCTGCATTCTCACTGAAATTGCGCTGGGAGGCTGTACCCAATCTGATTACCAGCTGACATGAGTGATGTACATAATCATCACCATGTCTTCACAGTTGAATATTTATTTTGTGGTTTGCATTAAAACAAAGATGAACGATTTACATGACGGTCCAAAAACTGCTCAGAACCCCCCCCCCCAAAAAAAAAAATTATACACATCAAAATTACAAGTGACCCGGATGTTTCCATTACCGTGTGGTCTTCTCACTGCCTTCCTCGGTGTTCTCACTTTGAACCGCGCTGGGCGACTGGCACCAATCTGATTTCCAGCAAATACGAGAAATGTATAGTCATTGCCCGGTCTGAGTCCGTTAACTTTCATCACCTCTCCTGAAATGAACATACAGTCAAA
The DNA here is from genome assembly GCA_964020975.1 of Hermodice carunculata. Classification (NCBI taxonomy): domain Eukaryota; kingdom Metazoa; phylum Annelida; class Polychaeta; order Eunicida; family Amphinomidae; genus Hermodice; species Hermodice carunculata. Next base: position 2,010,574 of record CAXHWN010000555.1, read on the forward strand.
AGATATATACATCTTTATATATATATATATATATATATATATATATATATATATATATATATATATATATATATATATATATATATATATATATATATATATATATATATATATAAATCTTTTCAGTAACTTTAAAATAATTTGAAAATTAAACTGGTTGTACTTTCTCAATCAGGAAAGGAAAAAAACTTTCTTCGATCTCTTTAAAATCGAAGCTTCTGTTTATGTAGGGGGTACTTAAATCACGACTATATATAAAGAAAAGTTCCAGTATTCCATCGATTTGGAAACTTGTATAAACTTATATGACAGGCAAGGAACTTTAGGTAATCCCAATTCGATAAGTGTAAAAACTGAAATTTAATATGTGTTATGACAGCAAGCTATTTTAAAGCTTGCGAGTAGGCACCACAATACCTAGTAAACCAAATAGTTATGACACGAACTTTTATCTCCACATGTTATGACCTTATCTGCAATAACACATTCCTTTTGGAGACAAACAAACTAGGTCTGAAACAAACACCTATTCAGTATCTTCTTTTCTACAACATTTACTGGCGCTCCGTGTGTTGAAAGTATGTCAGCCGCGTTTTTTTCCTGGACGTGTGTCTTTATTTATTTATTTATTTATTTATTTATTTATTTATTTATTTATTTATTTATTTATTTATTTATTTATTCATTCATTCATTCATTTATCTATTTGTCTATGTATATATGTATGTATGTATGTATGTATGTATGTATGTATGCATGTATGCATGTATTATTTATCTAGATGGCTATCTATCTATCCATCCGTCCATTCATTTTTTCCATCTAACTACCGCTTAAATTGAAGAAATGCAAGAGTCATCTATAGTTTTCTTTTATAACGAGACATCAAGTGTATATTTTTTCCACGTCTTTGGGAAATTATTTTCTTTGTGACCTTAAAGACGTACTCCGATGACTTTCGGATATCTTCCTGAAATACGTATATGTGATACGCCCCTGTGGCATGAGCGTCACATGGTAAGCCCCTGAAACAGGAACATCACCCGCTACGTCACTGTAATATGCACGTTACGCGTTATGACCGTGTAGCGTGAAGGTCACGTGTTAGACACCTGTGGCACTAGCGTCACGACATTATAAACATGATACCATGAGACCAAAATGCCAAACACTGGTCTCACCTACATCCTTTTTGCGGGCACCCCTTCTTAAGAATTATACACCATTTCATTTGTTGTCGCGCTGTATGTCAACATGTGTCGCGTGTGTTTAGCTTGCACATAAAAGGGACGTAATTACAGTCCTGGGTAAGTGCATACAATTTGGGTGCAAATACTGTACACCAGTTTCCTGATTGAGTGTGATATATTCACTGCTTGTGATGCACGGAAGTCCGGGGAAAAATGTAAAATGGCCGTTAATGTTGACAAATATGTGTATAGGTTTAATAATATATTCCGACAGGCATTACCATTCAAGAAAAATAAGAACGAAGAGACACAGAAAAGAAAATGCCTTTTTCATGGTCAAGTGAAACGAACAAGCCGAAAACACTTTCGCCTGCAACCTATGTCTGAACGTAAAGTTGACAAGATATATGGCAGTGAAGAACTGATGCAGACAAATCAGCTGCCACTGTCACTCTCAATACATTCTACACTCTACAACCCTATTTCGTGAGACAACAGACTAAACTCTTTACTCCCGGGCACCGGGTCAGCCTCAATTGGCCATCTATATTCAATTGTATTTCCGAGAAGAGACACACAATGATTACTGACCATTC
>CAXHWN010000556.1:0-89079 GCA_964020975.1 Hermodice carunculata
ACATGGCGATGAAATACGTTGTATTAATACCACTGAATTACAACGGAAAAAGTAAAAGCCGAACCATTTAATCATGCTACGGCCCTGCGTGAGCATATTGAGACATGTGGCAGAGCTGATACTTACACCAGAAGACGGTCGTTTCTCCTAACAGTAAAGACAAAGAGTATGCTACAGTAAAGTGCATGATATACATTAACATTACTCTTTCAAATTAAGTGTTCCAAAATTAATGAAGGTAATATATATATATATATATATGCTTTGACATTGACCAAAAGGTTGCTTCGTTACCTGCCGTATGTGCAATGCGCTGACGTGAGCGCCTGGGTTGGATTGATTAAGGTAGCACCACAAGTATGCCTGTACTCGCCCACAACTGACTTGTATTGCAGGGACAACATCCAAGGCCACTTGCCTTTGGCGGCTTCATTGCCGTTGATTACCAGTGGAGACTCCCAGTCAGTGACGGCTCTGAGACGCACACGTGCGTGTGGGAGAGCATAAGCTTAAACCCAGACGATTATAACGTTAAGTAAATTGTCAACCGTGATGCAAATTTTGGCATATGTCAAAACTTTCAGTCCCATGCTTTTGTTATTACCCGCAACAAGAAATCACTATGTTGCTGGAATTTGATCTACAGTGAAGAACATTAGAGCACTGACATTTTCAGATAAATGTAACACAAACATTTTGAAAATTAGGAAGAAGTCTCCATATTCATGTGCTACTTTTAGTCACGTAGTCTAAACCATTGTCACATCAAAGTGACTACCCAAGCTAAACAATCACGACAGAACAGTCAAGGACATACCTGTAGCTCCCAGGAGGATAAGAGCGACGCCGTACCACATGGCAAACTTAGCAAGTGTTGGCACGCTTTACATTTTGACTCAATTATATGGGACACTGGAGAAAGTGTTGTACTAGTTCTGTGATGAATTATCTTTCAATCAACGCAAAAGTACCTTTTATCAGACAATATGATACTGTTGATTGTATGCTCTGATCTCAACTGAAATTTACGCGTGAAGACGGTTAGCGCAGTCACAGCTGGTTTTATGGCACGAACGTACATGGATGCATATAGGTAGATGTACCTTACGTTAACAGTACAAAGTGTGTTGTCAATGTTATGGGTATGATATACAAATTCAACAAATATAAATCAGACATTGCATTTCACGCAGTATATTTTAATCACGTACTGCCAGTTACATATGATCTAAGAATCACGTTTTGTTGTTAACATCTAAGCAGCAGTCCCGCAAGACAGATTAAGGGTCATATTGGATGAATATACCAAGACCCACATTAGTTATTACAGTTACTGAACGCTTAATAGTTCGAGGTACACACTTATTACATACGAATAAATAAAATAAATGGCATGACTAAAAACATCATGCGTTGGTCCACATGGAAATTAGTTTAGGAACAACGACAGCTGCCGAGTTGGCAACACGAATCAAGTGAATAAAACACCACAATCTATACTTTTACTGTTGAAAATATTTTGGAAGTCCCACATGAAGAGGAGAGTCATCACAAAGATTCAGCTTTCAGGGCCGTGAAGTGCAAACAGCAAGTCATTTAGAAGCAATTGGCTGGATGCTTTGATAACACTTGTACTTGTTCTGCCTGTCAATAGTTTCACTACGATCTACATATCTGGATGGCTGGTAACTACCTACTATGAATAATTTTGAGTGCTTATTCTGTGATAATATATTTTATATACTATCTGTTTTACTTCATGTGTACATTAATTTTAATTTAATTTAATTAATTTTGGCCCGGGCCATTTTTTATGGTCGGTTTTAACAGCCTATGGCTAATGCTCTGTAATTTTCAACGTGCCGACTTGAAATAAAGATTGGCTTCTTGTATTTTGCTTGATATAGTATACTCGGCCTAAGCAAGCAGACAGCACTTCTGGCGCCAGACTAGTCCCCTATAGTATGGATCAGCTATGAACACCAATGTACCAAAATGAGACAATGACACCTGTGTGCGCAGCACATAACCCCACACATAAACATCAAGGTTAGATCACACCTGAACCTGTGTGTCTGAACATGATATTTTACCTGTGAATGCAGACACCACCTATACATATAGGTATGCGCCAAGGTAGTCCTACCCCTGTGATTAACTCATACTTGTGAACATTATTAGCCAAAATCTGAAGAAATTCACTGGCAAAGACTTAGAGGATGTCAGAGTCATGATGGCTGGGTTTACATTCCTTTGGCTGTTGAAGAAACCATCCAAAACACTGAAAAACATAAAACCCAGTCAGAAGACCCTGACTGGTGTACCCAATACGAAGGTCAAGAGAAAATAAACATAAGGTTGTCATGTGGAAATAAACATTTGATGTGCTGCTCGACGGTAAAATTAAATAGTTAAATGTACGTTATGGAGGAAGATTCTTCCATTGTAAGAAAGGAAAAACCTACAAATACACGCATTAAATGGTCGCCCCTGTGGGAACAAGATGAAAAAGGACACGAGGTATGCTTGACGTAGCAGTATTTGCAGACCACTTCCTTGTCATTTTTCTCCGTTTTGCCAAATGGAGAACCAGTGGTGAACAACGCAATGACACATGCATATTCTATAAGTAGCACTTCACGTTCACAATATGAGACGTTTTATGAGGTAGTTCAGTTCTGTCACATGACCGGGTTTGTTCAGGACACATCGACAAAAGTGTACATGTGTATTGAAGTGGTGCATGGACAGGCTAAACAACATTGGAGAGGAATCTCTACAGGTTACAGACCACACTTGTCATTGCTGGTTGCGCATCCCAACGGAGATAGTCCGTAATTGTGAAAATACTGTGTTTTCAGCATGCTGTAGCTTCTGTCTACATAAAGTTTTTTCAGGTTTGTTGCATCACATAGTTGCTTCATTGGTGGTCATATAGATGCACTGCCTTCCAGGCCAGGTGGGGACGTTATGGTGGGGAAGGACAATGATGTGACCCTGGCAAGAGCACAGTTCATATACCTGTATAAAGCTGACATCCAGGTGTTGTTTCGTATTTCAATTATCACATATTAACGAGCTGGGAATTATATGACAAAAATTCATCCGTGTTGTTCTGACATTTTTATCTGTTAAATGCCGTTCACGGAATTCTAAAATACCAAAATGCTGATTTTTTTAGACTGAAAAATGCTAATATGAAAAATAAATGAATTTATAACTGCAGTCTGTGGCCTACACGTACAGTCTCACTATGATGTCCCTGAGATGCTTAAAATCGGCGAGGAGGTTTTAAGTCAGCTGCACGTACTTACTGCGACCAGGCACATATGAATCTTCTGAAAGCCTATTTGATCGTGTTGATGTTAATGTACAAACACACGACATAAATAAAGCAATCAACAAGTTTGTGAAAAATAAAGGTTTTCAAGATATAGTCAATCACAATTTCACCTGGCATGTCTTAAGGAGTGTAAAACGCAAACTAATGCAATAGATGGATAGGCAGCAGCACGTCATGGAAAAAGCAGCAACACTGGGATAAATGTCGGTCTAAAGTTGAGTCGAAATTCTAACCACAAAAATTCACTGGTTATCGATTCCAAGTCAGCACGCCGGGAACAGGGTAGCCAGTCCCTCGTGTATACAGCTACTCCGCCTCCGGGTCCGGCGGTCCTTTCTTTCCGAATGGGCATGCCAAAGCGAAAGCTACATTGCATTCCGATGAAAAGTATTCGGTAAGCATTCGTAGCGTTGAACTTTAATTGTACCTGAAGTAATTGAAAACCTGGGTATAGCCACATTTAAATGTCATTGGATATTCCAACGGTAGAATAACAATACTTCACTTGAAGCAGGTCCTACGTTTAGTATATTCAACGATATTACTGCACGGATTTAATTTGTATTATTATCTCATCATGCCCAGAACTCGTTTGGTCGGAACACGTTTCACTGTTGGTATTTGAAAGAGATAGATTTTATGAATGATTTTACTGAACAAAAATGGGAGTCAGCATTGTAGCTGAATAAACTTAACTCCGCCGTTTTACAAGTTGGTTTCTGTGTTGAGAGGGTGCTCTGGTGAGACAATGTCCAACTTGGGCGACCATCTCTCAGGTCACGACAGCTGTACTTTTTGTATTATATTGTACTTGGAAAGAGTAAGCACGCTTGCTCAATCACCAGAGAGTAAGCACGCATGCTCGATCACCAGTGCTGTAGAGAATACCAGTTGTAAGGAACCAATAGATGGTAGTCTTCCAGACAGGGACGACCAGGTTGAGTTTCTGGTCGGAGGCCACTGTCGGATGGTAAATTTGTCGTCTTTTGAAGGGAATCTCTTTAGTTTTCTCTTTCATTTGGGGATATTTGTGGTTCCTCATCAGATTTAGTCACTTGATACAGGTGTTCATAAAGGCAGTTATGACTGGGTACGTTCACATAAGCAGTGAATCTCTCATATATCAAGACATCTCTATGCAGCACTTTTCCCTAGTAAAATATAAAATTTTACTCAAGCAATTTTTACGAAATCCATGTCACACAATTATCCGAATTCTCTGTGTTAAGTACTTCCGGAATAAGGAGGAATTGCACAATTACAAGACACATCGTTAACCACAAGGTCTTAACACACGAGGATACAAATTATTATTATTTTTTTCATGTTGGGACCACTTGCTGTAAACCTGTGCAGCGACACGGTTACCCTTATGCCGATTCGGCTCAGTTCCCTTAGTGGCCACTAGGTTGGGCAACATTTAGGAGTTGTGAATAACGGTACCAATGTGCAAGGACATTGTAGTTCCATGGCAAACAAGAAAATGCAAAAGCTGAAGAATTCGGCGACGTAATGCAACAGACGTTGATGCCGCATGCATTCCAGGGAATTTCGAATCTGGTTATATTTGCCATAACAGATGCAGGTTGAACGAGAGATGTGGCATTTTATTTGTAAACACATGAATCCCATTTAAACAGCGATCCTACATTTGCATCACTCTGGCACGATGGGACATCACTGCAACAAAACTACAATTATGTCTCTTCAGAGTTGATTACGACTGACCACTAATTGCGGCCTAAAGAAAGTCTATCAACTTTTTGTACATCAAGTTTCATATCATCCTCATATCGTCAAGGTGTAAACGTGTTTTGTGTCACATAAACATTCAGGGTATTTTTTTTGTAGAAAACATGTTCTTACAGGCCCGATATCCACCAGTCAGACTTTTTTCCAGATTGGCACATACGAGGCCAGCAAACCAATTCCCGATAGGTGGCGTCCTTGCTGCTCATCACCAGCCTCACACATATTGCTGTCTGCATGATCATGCTTTAGTATCACCAGTCGTGGTTTTTCAATTGAGAGGGTTAACAAGTAAAATTTTACAGGTAGTGCTGCCAGAGGTCTATGCAAAAACATTGTTGGAAACACTGCAGTAGATCCATGAACTATCAAAACCAGGCTTCAGCACGTCATATCTTGAAATGCTGCAGTAGATCAATGAAATATCAAAATCAAGCCTTTCTTTAATATACCAACTTCATAAACCTAATGTTGTGTGCAATCACAGGAATATGAGACGTCTGTGGATGACCTCCACACCATATAGACTCTTATTGTGAATACGCATAGTGTGGAGGTCGCCCACAGACGTCTCATATTCTAGTGGACTGGAGTCTTTCTTCCGTAGCTGTTATTTACCGGGCAAAAACCAATGTTGAAACATCCTTTGTTGGAAAAAAATCTCCGCTGTTTGATTTATTTCACGAAGACCTATTTAACATGTCAAGATTTGGGGGCTTAGTAGACCCTAAGTTGACGCAAGGTGACAAGAAATTAGTTGGAACAGTGAGAGCTGTCTTGAGTGCTACCTCAGACAGTAGATTCGACAGGAAGACAAGAATTTTTTTCGTTGTTCATGATTATACGATGAACAGTATTCAGTTGTCAGTCCAGTGGCATCACACCATTTACATAAATTGCTGACTCTGCAACCACAATGATCAAGTCTGATAACCTTTACAAATTGTTATAATGTGATTGCGCCTATGTCGAGTCACGTCTATGGTATGATACTTCAACTTGTTCGCCTAGTGGGATACTTTTCTATTAACAGGTCACCTGTTATTCCCAAATACTACTATGCTGTGAAGAGCACCGCAGTATGCTATTTGATGTTCCGTCTATCCTGTGTCCTTCTACAAGAGGGAGAAGTATTGTCCTGTCCTACTCCCCATTTTTTGAAATAAAACACGTTAAAGCTAGGGATATTAATATAGCTGTGGTCTTATTACAGGGAGGTCTTATTACAGGGAGGAAAATATCCAAACATTGGAAGTGAAGAGGTCTGTTATGATGGGTATCTGGTCTCTTTAAGGAAAGGTCTTAATTAGCACATTTTCCCGTCACTTTATTCTTTAACTATCATCGGCACCTTTCTGCAAAGTTATGCATCAACAGATTTTATCATTAATTTACTGATTAATTTCATCATACTACAAAATGAATTTAACTAAAACTTTTCCTCATCAAATCGCGACCTTTCTTACAATGGCGGAGATAATGAGCTTGGAAAGCTTTGTAGTTTTTAAAGGTTTTAGCACAAATGCATTTCACCGGGCATTTCTTCTGTGGATTTTCCTGACAGTGCCACTTTGTGTGATTTCTTAACGAGTGTCTGTGGCGGAAACGTTTTCCACAGTTCGAACATACCACACTTTGGGGTGTTGCAGTTTCACAGTACATGCTTCGGTGAACAGACAAGGAAGTGTTGGACACGCTTTTACCACACCCCTTGCATGTAGTTGTAGACACCCGATAAGATTCAGATTGGCGTTTGGAGCGTCCTTTGCACGACAGGTGGAGATGTTTTTTAAATGACATCATATTGAGGAAAAGCCTGTTGCATTCTTGACACAATATGGAGCCTGCAAATAAAAAAAGACCCAAAGAAATGTTTCAATATGGTATTAACTTGTGACAACAGAGGACAAAACTGTGTTTGTACATCCACAATGTAAAAACGCAAATGGTATATATAGGTCTACTACTTCTCACGCTTAAGTATTTTATGTCCAGCTACGTAAAAATTGTTCGCTTCTGATATGCACAAATGGCTACAATTACATGAAAAACAATATCTTGTTCACTACGGTATACATACATATTTGGCTCTAACGTAAGTCTATGCAAACGAACGAGGTATCTTATTTTGTTGCTTGCTTGGCAAACCTACGGCCCTTGACTACTAGACTGGACTGGGCCACTAGCCAAATACAAAAATGGCCTGAGCCAGCCTAGCTAGCAACCCGAGCCATTGGTCAAGCACCAATAAGCATAACATTTATACTATCACTTTACCATCACAATATTATCCCTCCATTATGGTTGTTTAGCAGAATACTTGACTAATAACACTGTAAGAATTAGGAACGCACTTGTGTGTTTGTCTGGGTTCAGGGCGTCGCAGTGACGAGATGCGTGCAGGTACAGGGAGTTTCTTTTAAGCAGCTTGCCACATTTGTCACACACGACTGAATGACACGGTCGTCGTCCAGAGGGCGCCACAAAAACCGTTGTCTTCAATCCTTTTCCTTCTTTTTCAACTTCTGTAATAAACATATATTTACAAACTATCGTCTTTTGCCAACAATGACAGTTTTGAAATCGCCCCCCCCCCCCATGACAAAATCATAAAGCCCCTGAAGGTAGCGTGACTAGCGTCTGCAGTAAACATAAACAGCTATATACAATTACCTTGTTCTGCACGGAATAAACCACGCTGTCATTTTATGACATGATACTTTACGAGATAATTTCAAGGTTCACGATCTTCTAGTGCGACTATACGATACAACTTCAATGTTCAAAACCCTTTACTATGCCAGAGAACTCTGTGTGCTTTTGGCGATGCACTGTACAATATTGTGCCACATTGTAACGTACTGTATTGTACCTATACAGGCTGTACTGTGCCCTACTGTATTAAACCACATTGTCTTGTTACTGTGCTGTATTGTGCTGAACTAGGCTGTTTGCTGTACTGTACGGAATGGCACCATCCAGTATGTTACTAACTGTATTTTACCATATTCTATCTACTTTCATTACATTGCACTGTAACTGGGTCCAATGCAAGAACAGCCCCTGGCTGGCTAGGTCCCCTATAGAAAGGTTTTATAACAAATACACTGAATTCCGGTGTTTCCGTTAGGAATTTATTCAGGGGGTCACAAGAAGAGAAATTCATGGGAGAAAACTAGACTTTTACCAATTTTACATGTAAATAAACAAGACTTGTGACCCTTTAAAATTTTCTCAGAGGGTATTTGGGGTTTTGAAAGGGTAATATACCCCAATTTGGGGGTTAACGGAAACACTGCATTCGTGCGATACAAAGCAACTGCCTGTAGTTCCCCTGAATTTAACAGAACTGGAGCGTTTTGTTTCAGCGTAAGTGTTAGCAATGACACATGAAGTCACAAGTTGTTCTTTTCTCCAACATCCAACAAGAGTAAAGTCACTATAAGGATTACAAAGTTTACCATGCTGTCATTTTAAGACACAATATGGTTCAAACAATATAACTACCCAACCAATTATATGAAACACATGTACTATATATATTTCCGAGCACCAAACAAGAGGGCTGTATGGACCAGCCGTCTTCAGCTGACCTTGACATTCAACCCAGAATGAGTCCCACTCTAGTCTAGGAATGATGACATTGGAGAGCGAGTAAAAAATGCGAGTTTCCACTGCAATCCTCATCGACTTACGTGGTAATCAAAAGGGATGCATGCATTAACAGACAAGTAAAAAATTTGAGAAAATCGTTTACACTTTGGGATGCAGAGTATCACCACTTAATAAACAAGTATGATGAATTGTCCAACAATCTACTTTTCCACTTAAGATTCTGAACAATATTAGTGGAGGTTTTGTAAAAGAAGTCTAAATGAGGAAAAGACACAAAAATTCGTAAAAAATATGAAAAATTGCACCGCCGTTTCTTGAACAAACTACGGTCTGGGGTGCCCCAGATGTGCCACTATGCAATTTCAAAGCAATAGGCTGAGCGGTTTCGGTGAAGAAGTTTTTTTAGAAACAGAATAACAAAAATAAAAAACATAAAAATCACCCAGCGAGACTGATTACCATTGACTCATTACCAATTATATAACTAAATGGCTGTGTGAACAGCCCGTGCTCAGCTGACCTAACCTTGTTCACCAAATCAAAGTTGCAAGTGAATAGACCTGTGTGGAGCTTTAGCTGAGTGCACATGACATTTACAAGTATTACTAAGGTTTCCTGAAAAAAAAATGAAAATATAAATTTTACAGGGGCATGAGAAAATGAAGAATATATAAAAAGAACTTATTAAAGAACATTGTTACTTGGTTAAGAAAATACATGATATTGGGCATTAGAACGCCCTTTGACTTACATAGTAATCAACAGGAAGGGTGCATTTACCGATAAATACGCGAATGGAAAAAAAATCGTGAAAATTATAAATCCACAGCAGTGCCACCTAGTGAAGAATTTTGTTTGATCTTTTCACAAGGAATATATGAGCCACGTTTCAGCTTAAATTAAGTGACGATTCTGGAGAAGTCGAAAATGGCGAAAACACGCAAAAAAAATTTCATAAAAATAGAAATATTGCAGCGCCACCTGGTGAACAAATTAAGAACTAAGAGTCCATAGGACTGATAATGTGTGCTATCAAAGCAATTGGGTGAGCAGTCTTGTAGAAGATTGCCACCACCCCCCCCCCCCCAAAAAAAAATCATGAAAAAAAAAATCACTGGGGTGTGAAACCTAGTTCAGGCTCACTCAAGGTACATTGCCACCAATTTTGAAGTGGTTATGGCTGACGGTTTCAGAGAGGAAGTCGAAAATGTGAATTGGCATTAGAATGTCCATTGACCTGCAAAGAAGCAATAGAAAAAAGGTGTATTTACCGATCAGTACCCAAATTGAAAAAAAAAAATCTTTAAAGGTTAGCAATCCACAGCAGTAACATCTGGTCTATAAGTTGTTTGACCCTTTAATAAGGAAGATATGCACCAAGTTTCAGCTTAATCTGAGGGACGGTTCTGCACAAGAAGTCGAAAATAGCTAACACACACACACACACACACACACACACACACACACACACACACACACACACCACACACACACAAAATCATAAAAATTGCAGCACCACCTGGTGAACAAATTAGAACTAGGAGTGTTCCTCTCCTGTGTGATAACAAAGCAATTGGATGAGTGGTTTTGGAGATCTTTTTTAAGGTTTGCGCCCAAAACCCCAACCATTTTAATAAAAAATCCACAATTCACTGGAGCGTGGCCATTTGAACAAACTTGGTATAGAGTTTCACCAGAGGTACATTGCTACCAAGTTTGAAGTGAATCTGGAAGACGGTTTGAGAAAAGAAGACGAAAATAGAAATTGTGAACGGACGATCGACGAGACAGTGATATAAGTTCTGCTTGCTGACAAGCCAGGTGAGTTAAAAACCCGACGTTAGGTTTAAACATGTGTCACATATCTGGGCGACCTTCTCCACTAAGCTCCATCTTTGACCCAACAGGTGATCTGGGCTCCTCTGCCCAGTGCTGCTACGTAACTCATAGCCCAGGGGCGACTTCAGTGTTGGATACAATTTTCCTATTTTTGGGCCCACCACAGCACACGAAACTTCAAAGCATTGTATTTACATTTTTAGGTAACGTTAACACTGGAAAAGTCCCATTATATATTGTACATTACATTGATCGACAAATCAGCCTTCCCTTAACACTAATCACACATATATTTGGACACTACTTCTTCAATATATGCAGTCCGGACTCACCCACACGGATTTGGCAGCAATTTAGAATATGTGGTTCCCCAATGGTTTGTAAATGAGGATTTTAATGGGACGATCTTGGGGTGGGGGGGGGGGGGTAATATATGAAACCAAAAGTATGTATGTTTTGCAAATATCCCAGACTATCAATAATGATAGGATATATGCCGTTTTATGATGTGTATTATTTATTGGGCCTCTTACTACCAAACAACCCTAACCAGGAAAAATATCCGCAAGCCAGACAATGCATAAACAACGATCGTCAAAAAAAAGGTGTAAGACCAGTGTCAAGCATTTTGAGATCGAATACAATGGTGTGCAAACTTTGGTACATTTGATTATCTTTGTTAGCGCTAGCAGTAGCCAAAATAGCCAAATGCTACTAAAACTTCAAAATGGCTATTAAAAGTAGCGAATGCCTATAAAAATTTCCCAAAAATTTTTTATTTTCATGCAGAAATTTAGCAGATTTCAAGTCTGTGTAGAAAAATTGAAATTTTGGCTACTAATTTTAAAATCCTAGCGCTAACCTAGATTATGTTAAATCCACCTCATTCATTTCCATCCATGCACATTGCAACCAGCGATTAAAACACGTTGCTGCCATTCACTTTGACACCCAAATCAAATGTAATTATGTGCGACTGTCCCACAATGCATTGCACCATGTTCAAAATGGCGCTCACCAATACGTGCATGATTTACCAGTGTATTATGTCGCATTTAGATTTGTAACTAACGATGCTAACTGCTTCAAACATGTCCGAGCGGGTAGATTAAAGTTAAGATAGTAAGTCATGTTTTAAAAATAATTTAACGACCGTTTAATGTGGGAACTCAGAGTACGGACCCCTGGAACCTAGCAAAATATTACGATACTGATCACCGAACAACCATAGCTATACAGCTATGCTGTTTCCACGGTCCAAGTTAACCCTCCAGACAAGTTGAAATAAAATGCAGTGTTTGAGTTGACTTTATTACAAAATAACGGCACACGACGGCCACTTTCTCGATAAAGTCTTTCAGGGTCGCTTTTTTCGGGGGGGGGGGGGGCAAAGGGCGGCTTGAACCCCTTTTTTTTCAAGTGTCCGAAAAAATATTTAGGGTAGGGCCTTTACTGTATGGGCGGTCGGGTTACCAGAAACACTCATTAATTTTTTGTGAGGTCTTTAATAGGTAACTTCAACACTTGTTTAAACATGTTTAAAATGGATGTTCTTTCGCCTTTCACACATTACCTCCTTTGACGTAAGTTGAATTTGTTACCTGGGCACAGCCGAAGTCACTTACACATTAATAAATCAGACAGTATGCATTAACTGACAAGAACTGGAATTGAAAAATTCGTTAAAAATCAGGGATCCACAATATCATTAATTAGTGAACAAACTTGTTTACCCCTCCCACTACGTTTCAGAACAATTTCAGTGACGGTTTTGGAGAGGTTTAAAATATCCTTAACACATAAAAATTAGTAGTAAAAAAATAAAATAAAATAAAGTCCCAGCGCCACCTATTGAAAAAAGTAAGGACAGGGACTGTTCAGAATGTCCCTATGCAATTTCAGAGCAATTGACTGAGCGATTTCAGAGAATAATTTTTAAGATTTAGCCAAGACATGAACAAAAAATCACAAACAAATTCAAAAATCCACGAAGCATGACTATTTTAATAAACTTGGTTTAGACTCACCCCAGGTACAATTAAAACCAAATTTAGAGTAAATCTGGCTGACGGTTTCGGAGAAGGGGGAAATGTGAATTGTGGACAGACGGACGATACACCATACGACAACCTCAGCTGACTTGCCAGCTGAGGTGAAAATAATAATCAAGAGAGTGCCCATCTACCCATGACTTGTGGCCGAAGGGTTCATGGGTTCATTAATTATGGATCCAGTGACTCTCCCTTTCTAAACGGAGTTCTGTTCTTGAAAGCTCTGGTGGGAGTTGAATGTGTTCCAGTATTTGGATCTGAATATTGATGCCACTGTGACTACGTACGCAGAGGTGTCTGCCTAGTGGTTGGGTAACATCCTTGTTATTGATGTAATGCTCTTCCATCATTGAAACCATAATACAGGGAAATTGGGCGAAAATACAAGCCTCTAGAAACACCCAACACCTGGGAGACAAAGAGGCTCTCCTTGGTTACAGGTGAACAAACAATCTCAAGTATCTCCTAACACATTCCAGGTTTAGGTATCCCAGAATCTGACAAGTGGCATCCATTTCAGCAGTCACAGAACAGAACCCGTGCAACACGCAAACATGTCGTCATTGTCCCAAACTAGATGTGTCGGGAAAAGTCACCAGCACAACCACAGGTCGTACATATGCTACATCTAGTGGGGACCATGGAAACACAATAACCTAGTCAATCTTTTAACATGCTTGCATTGCAACAAACAATATGTGGGACAAACTAAACGTCCCCTGGTGGACAGGCAACGAGAACACTTTTACGAAGTCAAAAGTAGCAAGCACAAACGAAAGGGTCGGCACTCTCAGAAAATGGACGCTTTCTGTCACTGGTCTTTGCTGAGTTTTCACAAAAAATAATAATCACACTGGACTATATATCAGAGAATCGAACTCGTGCGTGGAACTATGGAAATACGAAAACATATTTACCCGCGGTTTGTTTGAAGTGATGCTCACTTCCAACCCCATCTATCGTCGCAAACCCTGTAGGCAACACAATCACCTGATTCATTTCTGGTAACTGTACCTGCAGGACTCCGTTTTTAGCGCCGCGTGAAGCGTGATTTAGTGCGCCTTGTTCTGATGACGTCACGTCTGTTTTTTTAATATTAGACTCCTCCTGTCCCAAGCGTCTGCGCATATTTTTCTTTTGTACTTGCGATACTTGTTGCTGTTGCCCCTTAAACATATCACCATGTTTACTAAGTTTATGTTTCAAAATATTCCCTGAGTGAAGGTACTGTTGTCCACATAATTCGCATTTATATACCACATCTCCATTTTTGTCAGGTATTAATCCAATTTGATGATCCTTCAAGTGAGCGTGAAAGTCTTTTTCTTGTCTGAATGTTCTGCAACAGAGTCTGCATGTTATAAAATGCGTCCTTCTGTGCTTCACAAGAGAGTCCATCCTTCGGAAAACACGCTCACATATATTACATTGAAATCTGTCGCCCTCTTGGTTTCGCCGCTTAGGCCTTGTACAATGTTGAGTCCTGTGTGCGCAAGACGCATCTGTTTTGTATTGAGAAGACGGAGATCCACCTGAATGACAATTGTCAATGATGTTTGGTAACGGCATTGCATTTCCACTGCGGGAGACTCTGTTTTCCGAATCGGTAAAAACGGGAGAATTCCCTCGCACATTGGCATATCTTGTTGTGCAATTGTTCATGCCAATATTTCCAGTTGCGTGTACAGAAGGACTCACACCGGTACTTGCAGCTTTAGACATTTGATGGGGCAGTATAATTGGTCTGACATGGTTTTGTGGGAGTATACATACCGGACTATTGTTTTGCGTATTTCCTACAATGAATATTAGGACATTTGATAGAAGAGGGGCCAAGTTCTGGCCCAACTGCATGCTTGGAGTTTGTCCAGACCCAGGAAAAGTATACATCATATATAGTTTTTGGCCAGCTTTGTTTTGAATGGGTTTTGGTGCAAGCCTTTTTAATTTTGGTGGGGAATTTTTGCTGGCATCTGTGGGTGATGCTGGCATTTCTTTTAAACCACTTTCCGGGTGTGAGCATGATGAGGCTGTAATTTGTTTTCTTTCATTTTGTTGGTGTGAAGAAACATCGTCATGAACGCCAATTTCGCTTACTTGTCTCTCACTATCGTAATTACTCGAATCCCTATCAATGGCAGTATTATACTGACTTGAGATAGTTGACTGTGTCTGATTTTCTGACAGAATGCCTTCCTGTAGTTGTTTGTCAACACAAGAAAACAGTAACTCAAAGAAGTCCTGATCAATGCCAACCTCAAAATTGCTCTGTGCGGACCTGCTGCAGACATTTGATGATGAAAATGCATTATTCGTGTTATTAGTCGCCAAATTCCAATCTAAACCGCCCTGTCCATCCCTTGATGGGCATTGTCTACTGGGTGCATCTTTGAGGTGTACCGCGTCATTGCTTGCAGTAACGTTACGGTAGGCTGCTGTGTCGTGGCATACATTTTGATGACTTGAGTCACTGACATATGAAGTTGGACAAATGTTATCATGTAAATTTGAATCCAGTGGATGTATTTTGTCATGTGCAACAAATACAGAGGGTTCTGTAGTATGTGTTTGAATGGTACCGCCTTTGCACCTGCCAGAATCTTGTGATCGGTCCTCATTATCAATGGCAATTGTTTCGCCCCTGCTATACTGGTTCCCTTTACTCTGCTCCTTCGTCTTGGGCACCGGAACGGCTCTAATATTACCTGTTGTCGGGTCAACTTCCAGAGTAGCCTCGATTCCATTTATGTTGACAACCATCCCTTTGCCGATTTCAAATGCCTCTGTTGACATGTTGTTCCACGTCTCCAACCAAAGCAAGCGAGTTTGACCCCCCAACAATTATCTTGGGATGGTCCCCGAACCTGTAATCACAGCACAAGCATCAAAATTAGAAATCACACTATAAATCTGAACCATCGGCTGACTTTCGTGTTAGACGATAAAATCTATGCCAAGTATGAAAATTGGCATTATGAAAGAAAATAATATGACAACAACTGCACTGTACCGATAATTTTATGATCGGTTAGATCCCAATTAATGATTCCCACGTTGACTGCATGTCTAACTGCCTTCTTGCCTCATCACTGGACTAATGTGGGTTAGATTTTCATCATTTCAGTACAAGTCCAAACATCAATAGTTTTGGGAGGTACCGTTACTCGACACCGATTTGAATTTAACCCTAATGCTGGTTGACTGAATTAAACAGAGACAAAATTGATTTCATTTTTTTCAAGTCTCAGCACTTTTTTTGTTGTTTTTGCTTTTTGTTTTGCTGCAATCGTCAAACACCAGGTTAAGTCCCACTATTCTTAATGACACCAGTAAGAACCTGAACTGATACCGATATAGTAAAAACAAATTTAATTAACCTGGATTCCCTACATAGCACAAACATCGCTTATATGGAGGCTCTCCCGACATACCAAAATATAATTGGTTTACATACAAGAAACAAGGACAAATACAGAAGAAAAACACACGAAACTAAAACATGAATTCAAGTTAACAATTTACGGTAAAACACTTTTAATCCGGTTCCACTGTTAAGCTAGTCAACGTATTATACTAACTTGATACTAGAACACAAAAGGGAGAAAACATTAATTCATGTGGAAATCATTAAAGAGCTTTATTAAGCTTTTAAAAGTGTATTAATTGATGGCACTTTGGTCACTAATAAAAAGGGATTAGCAAATATTTTTAACATTTATTTCATAACTATAGGAGAGTATCTTGAAGAGAAATTTTCCACCGATTTCGGCATTTATATATATGTATATCGATATATATATATATATATATATATATATATATATATATATATATATAATTTTTTTTACATTTTTAAGACTTTAAAATTCACTGTAGGTGTTTTTTCTATGTGTGTATGTACTGTCAGCTTTCTAAAACTGGTTGTCAAACTGAGTGTAGTTCCCGAGTCTAAATCTACCTATCTGCTTGTCTGTCTGTCTGTGTTTGCTTACGGCGTTTGTTCATTGCAGCACAAAGGATCAATTTGATATAAATTTTAGTTTCGTCGTGGTCCTGGGTTTCACATCATTTGTTACTTTCATTCATTTATTCACTGACATTGGTTTCTTTGTTGGCATTGTTTTGAAAGCTACAAATTAAGACGGTCCTTTGCACCCTGAAGCCGGCATGTGTCTACAATTGTTATGTGCAATGACAATGTGAACTTTCTGAGGCGGTCCCTCCAATATCAAGTTACAGTTCGCTGTACGTTCCGTACATTAACTTTGCTATCTATCGCTAATTTCATATCAAGATCTGTGCAGTAAACCAGATTGTTACGTATGTAATAGTTGAATGTCTATGTTGAATTATGTGTCTATTAATTTAAATCCAATATCCTCTGTATATGATATATCTTCTAGTCGACTCTTTTCACTTTATATACTTTGTGCATAAAATTTTCGACTTTATTTGCAGTACAAATATTTTGTCAATTGTGTCTAAGGTTCAAGCGCTTAACGAGTAAGACTGGATATGAGGGCAGAAGAAAGCAACTTCCTTGCTTTAAATTCAAGAAAGGTTGCCCAGAAAGCCAATACAGGCCAGACAAGGGGATGGGTATATATATATATATATATATATATATATATATATATATATATATATATATATATATATAATTACGGATTTTACATAAGATAAGTTGCAGATATCTCCTTACCTTGTGTTTGGGCTTGGTGAGTTGCTAACTTGGTTAGTTTATTACTGTCCCATCGTCGAGTCCTCAGCTCACCTTGACGTTATGATTTTATTTTTCTGTTCATGCAGCAACATGTTAGTGTCGCTCACAAAAACGTTAATCACTTCCTGACGTGACAGTTTTTTCTTGTGCCCTAGTTTGAAATTGCGAAAGACATTTATATTTCCATATATGTATTCCGTCTGATTGTCAGTCTTGACGTGAAACAACAAAAAAAGCTCGTGCTCCGGAAGTCTATTTTGTCGTAATGTGCATTACATCCATGCAATAAAACTGAAACATTTTACCAGTTAAAACTCATTCACAAAAGGACAGAAAGCCAGACGAGTCCTGCACGAATGGTGTTTACTGATTGAATGATAAACTTCATATTACCAGGGTTAAGCCTTATATCATCCGAAAGTCGTCTTTATAGATGGAGCATACATCCGAACATAACACCAGGACATGATATTCACATATTCATTTATTATTAGGTAATTCAAGAAGATACACATTATGTGCCACTCTGCAGTGATGAGACGCAGTCAGTCATAGTTCACTTGCGTGCCCTATAATACTCAAAACACTACGCCTATGGTTGAACATTTTCAAATAGAAAATAATGCGAAACTAATCAAATAGTAAATAGATTTGTGATTTCGACAGAAACATCAGCATACGTGAGAAAACAAATACACTCTGTGATGTAGTAAATACTTTAGAGTATACATGTTAATAAGGCATTTTACCATAGGCATGACGTACAACACAATTATGTGTCAGCGCTTTGTGTGTTTTGAAAAATCAGACAAAAGACTTAATGCTTTAGCTCTTTCAGTACTGGTCATGACTGAAGTCGATCTATTTAAATGAAACTAGTCTGCATTAATTATCATTAGGATCCAAGATTCGTATTCCTCGTAAAAGGACCTTTCATTCAAGTACCGGTAAGCCTATAGTGAGGCCTATAGTTCCAAAGAGAAAAGCTGTTGACTCAGTCAAATATTTGGCCCTGAAATAGCTAAAGCAGAGCGCCATTGACTCCCAGTATATCAGATTTCCTAAACTAATTCGTCATTACATTGTCAACAATTCTTTATCTTCTCAGAAGTGAGCTATTTCTGAGTGAAAACTGCTCCAAAACATGTTTAAATAGCACAGTATTCTAAAGAGAGCAGTCTTAAAAACATACCCAATCTCTAATTCTAGGGGCCTCTCAAGACAGGTACTACTGTGCAGCAAAGTGGTCTCTCAAGAGAGGGCGGTCTCTTAAGACAGGGACCACTGTGCTATTTTATGTGGCAGTTGAGGACAAAACTCAACACAAAACCAACTGTATAGTATACAATGATGTCTGTCTCGACAATTCTCATGAGAAACTATCCTTTCTCGAGAGACCACTTTGTGAATTCCCAAATCCTATTCTTGTTTCCATGTTTTTAATTGCATAGATAGACCACTTGCCTTTTAAGACCACTTTTAATCTGGTACTCTGGTTTCCCAAGGCACAGACTACATCATTATATTATCTGCGATACGAAACCTCCCACTCCTGAGATACCACTTTAACGAATCCCCAATGCTCGTTTTACAATGTCAATTTACCTGTCATGGGAGATCACCTGTCTTATGGAACCATTGAACTTGGGAATGAGAGTGATCTCTCAAGGCAAGCACTATTGTATGATGACATCTACCATAAGAGACTTTACTTTCTTGAGAGACCATTTTGCCAAATCCCAAATTTTTACCATGATTATTTTCCTGTCATGAGAGACCACCTGTATCAAAAGACCACTTTAATATGGTAATGCAGGTGGTAGCTCTAGCAAGAATTAGTGTATTTTAGCATTGGCCATAAGAGACCTCCTCCTCTGGCCAGACCCCAAACCTAATTCCTGTTATATGTTGATGTACCTGTTATGTGAGCCAATCTTAAAATAATATCATTTTCAATTTGGAAATAAAAAAGGTCTCTCCAGGCAGAGCTACTGTATAGGGGACATTTCCAGTAAGAGACTTCCTTCTCTTGAGAGGTCACTTTGTTGGATCCCTAACAATATTTTTACCATCTGAATTTACCTGTCATGATAGACTACGTTCTAAAAATACCACTTTAACATAATGATAAGGGAGATGTGTCTAGATATGAGCTGCTGTACTGCTGTCGATACAAAAAATATTAAAACATAGGTCACCCTTATGGGTAACCGGATTGCAGTTTCCTAGTAGAGCTGGCCTTTCATACAATCATAGAAGGCATTGTTAAGTATACCTGAATACATAGAATTTCAAAACAGGAGGTCTTTCATTAGTGTGGTTACTTAAGACAGGGAATCTGGATTTGGTATTTAAGACCATCCCTTCTACTCAATTGTGTCACAGAGCTGTTGATTTTCAGGCTTGTTAAAGTAACAATTAAATTTATTGGAAGGGTGGTCTCAAGGATTGAACTGGTCTTTCATGACAAGTGGTCTCTATAGGAGGTACCAAAATAGTTAAAAACAGTTGAAAGCTATAAGTTGTCCCAAGGGAATGATCACAAAACAATAGTTTTTTGCCATGAGGGTCTACTCGATTACCACTACAAGTGGTCTAAATCAGACAGGTGGCCTTTTATGACAGGTAGATTAACATGTAAAAGATATGATTTGGCAATCTCCCATGTGGTCTCTCAAGAAATGGTTGCTTCTTGTAACAGGGTCAAGACAAGAATCACTTCAACCTTTTGCCTGTATCATAATCAGCTAGGCATTTTGGACTATAACCTGCTCTAAGTCAATATTCGTCTCTGTTTTGTGAATAAAATTCACTATTTTGCACATGAGACATCACCTCCAAGCAAGGTATGTCTTTCTCCAGTGTATTGGTGTGGTGAAAGTGTATAATTAGGCGTTTTATGATCTGAAACAACTTTTTGTACCTAAATGATATGAGGTCTTAATCATTGTAAAGGCATGGACTGTTGTCACTTGATTCTCCTTGTAACAGTGCTGCCACCAGTGGTGACTAACGCTGACAGCAGCAGTTCAAGTTCAATAAACGTAACTTCAGTTGATAAAGTTCATGTATGATGATTCGCGTGGCATTCTTGTAGCTGTACGCTCTTATAGATATGCAACAACACAACACCCAGTCTCTACACCAATTGATAATTATGTTTACATTGGAGATGAGTATGGTAATAGAAAAGAACTAGATATGCCTTCAACGCAAAAAGTTGACTGAGGGGTCCGCCATTTGCTCAAATTAGGTCATGGTGACACCAAAATCTAATCAGTTCATCTTGCCAGATAAGCATATTGCCAAATTTGAGCAAAATACATGGTGGCATTCTGTAGATATCGCGGTAACGAGAATGTGCACATCTGGACGGACGGAAATCCGGGCGGACGGACAACCCGAAAACATAAACGCCCCCGCCCCCATGGGGCAGACCCTTAAAAATATTAACAATTAAAGCCTTAAGATATTACAGCACGGATAGACATAATACAGATAGACATAATACATCACGTATTTAGTTATCTAAACGTATTGCTGAAAGTGATAACCATGTTTGCAGCGTGTTCTTCATACGCACAGCACTAGGTGACATAGAGAGATTGAAACAATGACAAATAGAGTCAAACAAACCAATGTTTTAAAGTTTTTTGTAGCTGGTAAGTAATGTGCCTTTTATGTGGTTATGCAATCACATATATACAATTGACAAATCTATTCAGATTTCAATAGGACAACATAACCTGGCATGATGTATGTACCAGTGATGGCATATACCAGGTTCACACGATATTACGTTGCTGCTAACAAATAACCAGTTGAAACATGTGGTAACTTCATTTATAGAGGTTTGTATACTTACCAAGATTAGATTCAATGACAAACTGTGTCAAACAGACTACCCAGCTAATAAATAAAGTCGTATCCTTTCTCTTTCGGTGATGCACATGCATGTATCCAACAATCTCTCTCCTTCTCGATGATGATGATGATGATGATGATGATGATGATGATGATGATGATGATGATGATGATGATGATGATGATGATGATGATGATGATGATGATGATGATGATGAAGGATTCTCATGATATTATGGATATACATATGCACAGAGGATCATTCATGGTGGTTACCTAATACATGTACATGACTAAACCCGGTGAAATTGCGTGTGCACAGCAGCATTTATGCCGAGATTCTATGCAGAAGCAGCCATGCAGGCAGAGCGAGCAAGCAGTATTAAAAGGGACCACACAACAACCAGTCTCAACAACAACATCAAAAGGGCACGAGAACTGGGCTTGTATGAAATATAAATTGATGGAGATAATAACATGTATTATTTCGTTACATTCCTGAGTGTCACTTGTGGTAATGGCAAAAAAATCCCGAGAAGCAATACGAGTACACATTTGGTGGCACATTATGAATAAAAGTCGCAACATAGTATTCTGTGAAGAGACACCAATAAGTTCCACAGCTGCACAAGTGGCGCATTCAATCCAGCCGATTATTGTTTGGGTAAGTGTGGAGGAGGAAGCAACGCAATAAGTTTTTAGAGTCGCACACCCGGGTATCAATGCGATGTGTGTGGAACAAAGGAAGGAGCGAGGAGAAATGTGAAGAGGCCACTTAAAACAACGATCATGTAATAAGCTTCAATATCACGAGGATGCTTTCGTGAAAAGAGGAAGTCAGTCACTAATCTTCTGCTTTGCTTACAATAGCCTCATCAAGCCAAACACAAGCAAACAAACGTATTTTAAACTTAGCAAAATTTAGGACTGTCGAATACCGAAAGCGCTTCTTGTGATTTTACGGTTTTTTGCGATTTATCGCAAGCATACGACACATATTATAAACTAGATTTTATCTTATTGACTTCTGAACGTAAAGACAAATATACTTATAAGGGAGGATAGTTTGTCAACACTGTATGCCCCTCATTAGTGGTCTCTAATTTTACTGTACCCTATTGTTTGTGGAAGTATATGTTAATTGCCGAGGAATGCATCATATTTTATGTGGATAAAGCTGCACATTAAGTTTAATTGGAAATGATTATTAAAGCATGCAAGGATGATTGATAAATATACTACTGACCGTTGAACTCCATAGAAAAATAGTATTATAACTTTCCATTCGCAAAAAATGATGATTAGTCGAAATAATACAGTGACGTCACAGATAGATTTTAATAAATTGATCTAGATAAATATTTTTGTATTCTATTAATCCTTTTCTGCCCTTACGTATCCATGATTGCACACAAATAAATAAAAAACAACAACATATAATTGTAAACGATATCTTGAATATTTCTATTGACATATATTTCAACTAAGTCAATCAGATCTGTTTCGTCTTGAAACCAATCATGTGAAAATGCTTGCCACATGCATTAGTACAGGATCGTGTGGTATTGGGAGGAATTGTGCAGGTGGTTTATCATTGAGAGGAACGTCAGGCATTAAACAGACAGTAAAGGGAAAAGCACCTGTCCTGTGTGGTCATATAAATTACATGTAAAGAGTATAGATTAAATTCGTCTTCAGTTACAGCATCACCAGAGGGAAAAAGACTTGTGCGCTCATTGGCGTGTCTTTGCAATTCAGCGGCCTTTGCTTCACACAGTTTGTGATTGTTGCTTTGTTTTGGCAAAAAATTGGCGCCTCGTAATATTAGCATACCTAGAAAGGTAATTTTAGATGGACAAAACATTTAAAATATGATAAAGCAAACGTTTGCCATCCGTCCCATTTTAAATGCTGTTATTCCATGTTTTGGCATAAAAAGGTGGCATTGATCGTGCACACATTGCTTCATCATCATCAAAACACGTGTGATATGGAGCCACGTGGAATTCCTGGCTGGTTGGAAGATTTCCCATTCCATTATGCTATATAAGCGTCAATGTCGTGGCCAAGCCCATGTGGCCTCTGGCATCTATGTCCATCGCGTTATCGTATGAATGTTAAAGTACGTGGTCTTCCGACAGGGACAAACATTCTTAATAATATTTAAAAATGCAAATCTTCTTTCAATTTCCAAAGGGCATATGGCAATTTTATCCAAAGCGGCTTAATTGGAAGCTTTTTTTGCCGAGACCGAGAAAACAAAATCCGTCAAAAGTTTGTGTTCAGGTTCACAATTGAAAGAGGCTTTTGGACATGGAGGTTACAAACAGTAGAAAGACCACTAAAAGACGCGTCGACCACATCTCGCAACCATAAAGTAATACTTTGTTTCACACCTATAACAACTGACTTCTAGCTAAAGGTAATAATAACTAGACAAGTGTGTCATTTGCACGACTTTTCTGAGAGATTACAGAACTGGGTCCATTTGAACTGAAAGGCCCATTTTCTTTGTGATGGTCAAAGTACAGGTGAATGCAATGGCACAATACGCAAAGTAGAGCATCAGAGGTTAAAAATATAGATCAATGCGGATTCTTAGATTGTTGAACAACATGAAGTTTAAAGAATTAACGAATGTTATCGTCCTAAAGTCATGTACAAATGACATGGTATAACACGGAAACACTGCTCATAGTCGTGGTTCCTTGTGCCTTAATTAAGAAGAAATCCCTTCGCACTTTCGGAGTCGTGGTTTCGTAATCACTGAGGCAAAAGAGCACAGCGCGTTATACAAGCTTTCAGCTAAGATCTTCGATGTTCTGGTGGCTGGTGGCTTATGAAGCCTTCTTATGACTGAAGTACCACAGTAGAAATACGTAAGTTGTGTAATCTACTCTTGACAAATACAAAACGTTATGCCCTGTAAAATGTTTGTGGCTGTGTTCTACTCTTGACAAGTACAGCATATTAGTCCCTGTCAAACTTTCGTAACCACTCAAACGTGCAGAACTTCGCTAGAACACAGTTCGCAGGTTACGCAGTGACTGGTATCTTGGCAAAGGGTTTCAATAGACACTTGTAGATCTTGAACGATTTCTTGGCAGCAAATGACTTAGTTATTGATTTTAACAATAAAAATGTAAAGAATCAATCGTAGCAATATTTCATTCTAACCATATTTTGAATCATCAAAATATGAATTGTATTCAGATTTAACTGTCCGGACAATGGACCCACTGATGTCGATCACAACAATTGGAATCATTATATGACTGGGAGCCTCTAGCTCCGGTTCAACCAATTCTCTGGCCTTCGTTATGAAACACAGCTAACCCTCCGTAGGGAAGGCTACAACCACTACTAGGGGTATCACTCATTCTACTCCTTTAAAAAATTACTACAAAATTAGACGTTTCTGTGCTTCAGCAATCTATTGATGTCTTGTGATAGTTTAATACGATATCAAGGTTATCAAGACATTCACATATGTATCCTAATGGCTGTGTAAATCCATCACTTTAAGATGCAATACACTGTTAAATCACTTTGTTTATCCATGGAGTCAGTCAGACGAATTAAAACCTATGTTAAGCACAGAATCACCACACGAGTTTCCAGTACACTGGGAGGTAATAGTGTGCTAGGGGTCGTGGGGAACACGAGCTTTCAGACTCGCTCAGCAATAAGCTAAATCACCATCTCAGCTGAGCATACTCAGTCGCACTTTTACCCCTTAATGGATCAGTGGTCTTTAGGGATAAATTCTGATGAATTACATAGAAGGTAATAGTAGCCAAACCAAAGCATATCAACAGAGATGTTTTGGGAAAGATTTCACCTCGGTAGAAGTCTCTCCGGTATTTGTTTTCTTTATGTTCAAAATTCTGTTGGATTATTTTCAGGAAAATATCCACGAATTTTCCAAAAAATGGAAAGTTTTGGTACTGGTTACCTGGTTACCAAGGAAACTTTTGTGAGTGAATGAGGGGAGGTCACTTCCCGTCTCTAATGATCTTTGATCCACATTCAGCCCTTGGCCAGCTGCTCTGAGATATGAACTTAGCTTATTGATTCCATGCGTGTCAGAAGAAGGGATAGTTCTTTTATCGACTACCAGGTGGGGGAACTGCATGTGGTTTGTCAGCCCGGTTGTTGGCCCCGGGGGGAGTGGGGGCAGCTTTCGCTGTTCAGGTGGGGAAAAGGATCGACCAATTTCGCTTTCTATCCCAGTTGTAATGACCAAGCAGTTTTTCTTTATACTTCTCCTAAATTGACACTTTAAATAAACGATTTATAATTTTGTCGGCAGCCCAAAATGCTTTTTTGTACTTCGTCTGGAATACAAAAACATGGCGGACATGAACCATGATGTCATCAACTGTATAAAGAAGATCAACATGGCTTGAGTTAACATGGGCTGTCCTATATGGTTGTGCAGCTTTAGCAAACGTTGTCCTTGCTGCACATCAGGCGAGGGTGCTAGTACTTTGTCAGGTACATCATAACCGTTTATTACAGTAACTACTACATGAAGTTTCTGGAAGTTCAAGTCTGGAGTGTATGGACATTATTATTTACACGTCTGCTACAGATGCTTCACTTTCATAAGGCTGTGTCTGCGCCAAAGGCGGATTTGGATGATTCAACAGAATTTTCACGTTGGGAAAAATATCATCACCATCATAAAGGGGTGCCACAGAAAAGACTATAGCCCATGTAAACTTTCATATAATAGGGTGAAGGTTAGCACTGGTGGGTTCACCATTAATTGTTAGTAGCCCCAATCATATTCCTTTGTGTAGCAGCACCAGAATGGAAAAAGAGTCGATCAGGGGAACAACTTTGTGCAATATAGATATAAAAGAAGTATTTAATCATAAATGATACACTATTACATGCCTGAGTATCCTCTACAGTCGCTCTACATGTCCATGAATTTGAGTTTAAATTTAAAATTCAAGAAATATGTGCAGAGTGAACAGTGGCTTTTGGCAATACAATTTCCAAGCGTTCTTAGCAGTTCAGTTTGTTGGCACCAGCACACCACTAAAATAGTACCCTTCAATTTACTATATGGACCCCTCTCTTCCCATCTACGAAGGGTTTGCCTTAAAATCTAACATAACAATCAGGTTTTAGCCACAAGCAAAGCGAATTACTCATGTACACTGCATGAAGATTCCATTGAGTCTGTGTGGTTTGTGGCATCTTCAGAGAATATAATTTGCAGTACCAACCTGGGCTGCAGAATGTTCACGGGAAACTTTCTCTGTGACAACACAAAGTCCCGCTTGCCCGAAAAATATTTCCATGTTTTGGTATCTTTCACATTTGTGTCGTTGTATCCAATTTATTGCTGCATGAGGGGTCGCACATTTGTACCTTCCACTTCAAACACCTGCTTCTCAGGCACGATGCTGTCGAATAATATAGGACCCCAGGGCCAGATGAATTTACATCATGAAAGCAAAATGATCCATGGGTAAAGGGCTTCACTTTTATTACACACAGGGACAACCTGAATGATTGCCCTCATATTCTGATAGATACGGATCCATAGATACTGATCACCAACAACACCGTCTACTGAAAATACTGATCAGGGTTAGAAGGGAGAAAACAAAACAAGACGCCCCGTATGCTCTTTTCCCGTTTTAAACGCCTTCGGATGACTCGAGATATGTAATCCACACACAAAAGGAATCGTCACAATCTACTCTCTCGATCCCTACCTAATAGGGTTGTCTGACGTATTTTAGCCCACTTTGGTCATTCAATTCCTCGTGGAGCCTCTCGATTCCAAGTGAGCCTTTCTTCGTTGAACGGAAGTGACCTAGGCATACGGACTCGAATTTTTCCTTCGCTCTGATCGGTTGCCAGCGATCCTGTGCAGCTAAGATTGTTACGCCCTAGGGGTGGGGTAATGGTTGGACAATTCAAATTTTCCATAAAGACTCAGCCATAAACCTTACAATAAAAATACTTTACAACTCATTCATCAACTCGTCCACAGAAATGTGGATCTACTATAACGCCGCAGTCAATGATAACAATATTACCAGTGTTAGTGTAGTACAACTCACTACTTTAATCAAAGAAAAAGTGAAATGTTTCCAACATATTTAATTCACAATTTAACCAATAAAAATTTAGTATTATCATCTCTTTGATTAGACTTAATGGAGATAAGCAGATCTTGGTCTTGACGAAGGTAGCGATTAGTGTCTTTGGCCTTGATGCGATAGGACTTATCGGATTGTTTTTCCATGAAGAAATGAGTAGAGTCATCCCCAGGTTGAAATCTAGTGGATAGCAAGCGATCCCCAACAGTGTTTACATGTAGGTAACAGTCGCATGCCTTGACCTTGATCCTATATGCTCCGTCCGGTAGCTTTTCAAAGTAGAATACCGTGTGGTCGTCAAAAGCAACGTACCTGGTGGATACCAGTTGGTCATTATCACCATCCTCGTGAAGATAACGACCGCTTCCTACCACCTTGATACGATATCGCCCATGTAATGGGTCTGGATCTATACAAATAAAAGCAACGATTAAACTGACTGTTGTAAGAAGACTGAGAAATTTTGTAAGCCTGTTACCTGCAAACGATGCAGAACTGGACATTATCCAGTCACAGACCGGCATTAGTTTTAGTTGATAAGAAGTAACAAAGCACTTAAACTGCAATATAATAGAGAAATTATTTGCATCCTTAGCCCGACCATGTGATGGCATTTTTTTAACTTCAAGGGCAATGTGGTTACAGCAACTCCACACTACATTATTAATATACAAAGCCTCGATCACAACATTGTTTAAAGAAAAACACCCATGGACATTATGATAAAGGTACTATAAAAACTTATCTTTTTTTCTTCTCTCACTTTTCTTTTCGGTGAGTTCCAGGTCAGCCCAAAACAGGTAAAGTCATGCTATTAAAATGGCATAGATGTGAAAATCAAATTTATACTTACATGGATTGAAGAGTGTTTTGGTGACGACGGGCCATCCTGCCTGATCCCAGTACATATTCCGTGCTATAATCCTGGCTCTCCCCGTCTCATGCTCCCCGTCGTAATAGTGGAAAGTAAACACATACTTCGTCTGGCCTCTTTGGTCATATTCAAAAATTCCTGCATGACCGGGGCCAACATACCTTCCATCTGATTTTATTACTAAAGTTCCTTTCCCCTTCAGCATAGAACCACCGTCTCGATCTGTATATGGCCCCTGTGGATGTTTGGACCGACCAACAACTATATAGTATGTGCTATCCTTTACACAACACGCGCCGTAATTAACAAACAAGTAGTAAAAACCGTCATGCTTATGGATGTATGCGGCTTCTACATTGTTACTTTCTGTGTCGCGTCTCATGGACACGCGGCGATAGCTCCGATTTTTGCTGGACCAGCCTGGTTGTGCAGCAGAAATAAGATGCCCTGTGTTTTTGTCCAACTGCACCACGTAGATACCCCCAAAATGAGACCCGACGACCAACCAGAGTCTTCCATCGTAACCTTCAAAGGCTGCTGGATCAATAGCGAACGGACTTCCATCTGAGATTGGCCTTCTTGCCCTTTTTGAGCATAGAACTGGCCCATCATCTTTCCATATTAGGCCTTTCGGGGCGGTTCCAGTAGCAATGGCACGACCAACACATGCTGACCCATCGTCAAGAACCCAATCTGTCGTGCACCAATACATGGTTCTATTGTTGAACATACCGGGGGCCGTCCCAGCGTCATGAGGACTTCCATCCAATTTCAGGCCAAGTTTTGTGTCAAGCCATCGTGGCCTGTTTTCATCCTTCAAAATGTAATGATAAGGATCGTGCCCAAGACCATTGTGCCATTTCCCATCAACTGGATCTATGTAAGCAGATTCTAAGCCGCTGTAATACACGATGAAGTAGGGACCATCCTTTACCATTCTTGCAGGGTCGTGTCCAAAAGGTCCATCTTCAAGGTCAAATATTTCTTCAGGATTTCCAAGGCTTATTGTCAAGCAAAAGATAACAAACACGGCAAAGCTACAAAATGTTGCTGTGCTCATCTTTGTTTCTCCGTTTGAAACAAACCTCAAATATAAATCACGAAATCTCGTGTTCCAAGGAGGGCGTAAACTGAAAAAAAACAATCAGTTTTGATAAGATAATACTGTTTAAGGATATGGCATGGATAATTTCAGAGTGTCCCATTGCAATTGTATAGTCTAGGTCTCATAACTCACATGAACACAGAATGGTAGCACTCCTGATAAAAGCTTTTTAATTCTATGATTTCAGCTGTTGTCCTAGCATTTTAGTATGAACTTTCATTATGATACGTTTTATGTGATATTTATGTTTGATTAGCATATCATTTGCATTTGTGGATGTTCGAGTTGTATTATTACAGTGTGCTCTTTCTTTATTTTTTATTTCGATGTATTTTATACTTTTCCTCGAGTTCGGGGGTGAAATATACTATTATTATTATTATTATTATTATTATTATTATTATTATTATTATTATTATTATTATTATTATTATTATTATTATTATACACCTTCATGGCGGGACTGCGGACCAGAGCTCTATGGCTTGCTATGGTCGGCGTTCTAGTCATATATTACATGCATCTCAGGTGTAATGTAGGGTGGGTGGAGGGGTGTGTGGCCGGGTCAGGCGTGGCGGCTTCTCAGCGGGTCACGGGCCTGCATGATGCCGGCGCGTGACTCGCTGGGTGGCGGGGCGCGGCCGGGCCTAGTCTGCATCTCCTGCTAAAGGAGAGCTGAAGGCGACCATATATTTATTTTTACGTATCTTAATTTGGTGTTACTTACATTTATTCTTATGTTGGTCTATGTGTATTAATTCTCTTTTTTTACACCATGATTATAGGTACACAGTGAGGTATTGCGATTCGTGACATTATTTCGATGTCCCATTGATCTGCATTTAACTTTCTCCGTTCGCGGGGGTTCAATAAACTATTATTATTATGATGTGTCTGAAATTTGAAGGATATGTCCCATACGCTCGATCACATGGAAAACTACAGAGAGCTTGGATTCCTCGATAGTAGTATGCACAACAGGTTTTCTAAAGAATTTACAAAATCTAAGTCAAAACACACAGCTTACCTGGTCTATAAAATAACACTGTGGTAATTGTCGTTTTGCGTTACTATGGACGGTTTTAGAGTTCATATATGAAAATGCATTGCACACAATGATGTCGTCATTGCCACATCAAAATCGTATTTTGAACACAACAAGTCGGCGTCAATTCGACCAAATTGAAAGGGTTTCATTTAAAAACATGGGCCTAAGATTCGAAAAACTGACATAACTTCAAGTTCAAAGTTCAAAGCTCATTTTTTGCGTTCGTGTAAATTACCTTTTAAAACAGAAATATAAACCTTCACAGAGCCAGTTTAAGGAAGATTTGGTCAACCTTTAGGAGAATGAGAATAGGCTATGAATTAAGTAGAAGTAACAGTATCAAAAGTTAGTATTGAAACACAACTCTCAATGAGAGAACTGTCACGTAGTATAATACAAAAATAGTAGTTAATATTAAAAAAACACAATTGCACGATCAGAATTGCGATTGTAGAGTACAAAGTCTTCATTAAACGAAAAAAGTAGCAATTAGTAGGTGAAAGGTTGCAATGACAAGACCAACATTGTACTGAGGTGTACCGGGTCAGCCGCTCTACCATATGGATATGGCCACAAGCAGTGAATGGAATTCTTAAAGCCTATTAAAAAAGCTGTTTATTACAAGTCTTTTATCATTTGCCTGTGCTTCGTCTCAGCTTGCAGTTTATTATAATATATTACTGCAATTTGTTTCAATCAATGTACCTAAATGTTATCATACAGAACTTGTTAAAGCCATCAAAAGAAATCCCTAAAACACCATGAAAATTCTAATTTGTTGGCCAAAACCTTTGTGTTACTTACATTTGTTTCTTTGTTTCCTCCTAAATGTGATCTTTGTCAACAGCATGAACACCTTGATAAAATGCTGCCCATATCTGAACACGAAGCCTGTCTTACATAATTCTATCTATGTCAGTAATAGACAGGGTGATTGTATCTCCATATGTGGTAGCTGTTTACTCAACTCTTACCACATCAACTAGGCCAAAAAGAACAGAGCAGTCTACACACACACACACACACACACGCACACATACATACATACATACATACATATATATATATATATATATATATATATATATATATATATATATATATATATATATATATATATATCCATAAATTACTTAATAAGTATATTAAGATATAAAACATTCTGGATAATGGTTGCCAAAAAGGTGTATATGAGAGCGGGGTGTTTTCACTGTGGTTCTCTGTCGCGCGGTCTGTGAGAGGACCGTCTTGGGATATTGACACACTCAGAACGTACGGAAAAACAATATGTACATTTCATCATTGATTTTGTAAATCTTGATCAATACTTAGACAATAAACGTACCTATGTTGAGTCAAACGTGTATTGGTATATTGACAACCACGGCGAATGACACAATCTCTGTAACATTTAATTTTTGTGATGGCCCATTCTCAGCAGGAGCTGACACTGGCATGTACAGATTGGAACTCCGCCTTACGTTCGCCGACTTTTTCTACAACCAAGGAAGCCAACGTACATACTTTATAAAGTCTCTCAGGCTCTCTGTAATTAAATTTGCCACCATTGTTTCCTTGTTAGGACAAAATTTAAACATGTAAACGTATTTAACGGATCTAACGTCACTGCTATCCTGTTAATTGTAAGCCTACTGTTTCATGTTTCATCCATGAATTTGAATGTCATTTTCAGTATAATTTTACAGTGCTGACCCAATATGACAAGCCAAACCTAAAAAATAATTTATGAATTATTCAGAGAGTATTTAATTTTTTGCATTGAGTTTACAAATACGGAACTTTCTACAGAGTTTTGAGTTCCTACAGCGAGTTTCGTCCATTAATTCCCTGCAGGGAATTAACTCATTGCACAGAATTAAAACTCTCTGCAGAGAATTAAGATATCTCAGTACAGAAGTTAGAACTATCTACACAGAATATTAACCCCTCTGCAGGACACTTCGTTCATAAACATTCTGCAAAAAATGAAAAGTGCTCCTACATGTTCGTGTAACTTTGTAAATATTTACAAATCATAGCGCTTGATAGACTGTGCTACGTCTTCTCCGGATGAAACTTGAAGTCGACTGCTACTGCATTCCCGAGGGTGCATTGATGCCGATATTGGCGACAAAGTTGTATCATAACAAATACATTTAGTTTTTATGACGATGATGTGAATCAGGGCGCACGACCAACCAATGTCAATATCCGGTTGCTGGATCCCTAAACACTTCGCAATTGAAATTACCACAATGGCAGCATTGTAGGCTTACATCCACGTTGGTTAATCAAACATTTCACACACGGACGGGCATGGAGTTAAACTGTGGACCTGGTTAATATGATCTAGTAACAAGGTGTTTGTAAAACATTTAATCATTTCACTTTACAATATGTATTTTTTCGGGTATATATTTTGTTTAATTGGAATTTCGGCTGTGTTTTGCCTCTATTTTCACATACTAATATTAAAGAGGGCATCGTGGTTTCTGCTGTTAGGGGCTGTTTTGTCAAACTTTTTCTAGGACACCAATAGAACCAATTTTCCGAACACGGAATCCTCAATTACTTTACGCCATTTTCCCGATACATTGAGCCAAATGTTCGCTTATATTGTGTTTTCTGTCGCGAGTCAGAGTCAGCAAGGTTGGAACGAGAAACAAACTACGCAGAAGGGATTTGACTTGCATCAGGATGAAGGTTTGGGTCTTGTTGCAAATGGGATGGAGGGACTCCCAACAACTGTGTAATGGGGCTCTCAATAAAATATAGAGAATCTTTTTCTGTTCATGCAAGAGCAGACCTGCTCCATGATGCGAAATGTACCTGACAGGCCATAGTTAACACTAGTGTGGCAGAGCTGTCGGTGCAGCATGACTTAGACTGGTGTCTTAGCTGGTATGTTTTTGCCTGAGGCTATGAGTCTGCTGAGCTGATCAGTCTCAAGGGAGCATAGGCTCTGGACATCTAGGCAGAAAAATCCTGAGTGTACCCTCTGTTAAAAATAGACTACATGCAGTACTGAGTTGGCCAGAACCATCAAAATTGGTTTTAACTCCTCAATGACTATTTTTCACAATTTTGTCAATTTTGAAACAATGTGTGGATATGTGTCATCTCGGTGGCCACTTTCATGTCTTTGTTTCTTTTAACCAGTAGGATGAAGCCTGTTCTTCATAGCTAATACTGAAACAGTATAATAATAATAATAATAATAATAATAATAATAATAATAATAATAATAATAATAATAATAATAATAATAATAATAATAATAATAATCATTTATTGGACCTCCACTTCGGGAGAATTAAAGATATAAATACATCAAGATAAAAGTACATGCACATCAGGATAAAAAGAACTGTTAAAATATACAATGTACTGGCCAGGTGCTATGCTTGGGTTGCACCGGGTATAGTGATTGTCTCGGTTCACAGGTACATGTACATGTAGTTTCGTGACAGCTTCTGTTAAAATTTGTTTATGTAATGAACGGAGAAAGACAGTTTGGCACTGTAGAGAGGTTTCACTGTATAGATAAACGCTGCAAACCCAGCCATTTCTTTCTTTCTTTCTTACCAATTTCTTTCTTTCTTTCTTTCTTCTTTACCACCAAGTTGGTCCAGAGGTTTTCTCAGACAATATTTTTATGAAAACCACCAAACTTGCAATAGTGACTGACCTAACAAGTGAAATTGCGCATCTCATTTGCAATAGCCATGATGTTTAACATTATTCAAATTAGGGGCAAGTAAATTTTCAAAAGCTCCATATCTCCCAAACATTTCCAGATAGACTCAAAATTTCAATGTGCATATGTAGGTTTGTGACGCCTGCCAGTATAATGGACAGTATATAAGTTGTAGAATTTCAATTATGCCCATAAGGGACATTGAATATTTTGAAAGTTGAATATATCCCAAACTATGAAACATAAATATGCTATTTCAAGTTCAATTTATACGTTTGTGGCAAATCAGCATCCAATGAAGAATGAAACAAAGTAGTATGATTTTGATTAATGCAAATCAGGTGAACATGCAAAATTTAAATCTTAAATAGCTTCAAAACTATCATAGATAGAGGTGCTATTCCTACTTCAATTTATGTGTTTGTGGTGTAGTCCCATCTAATGGACCATAAACAAAAGTTGTAGGTTTTAAATTGCAAATTAGGCAAATACACAAAATAAAAAATCTCGAATAGCTTCAAAACTATCATATATAAACTAGAAGGTTGGCATACTGTATACTTTCACTTAAAACTTTCCATTCGCAAAATATAAAGGTAAATTCATTAATATTGTTGTTTAATCTTCTCTTCATTATCATCAATTTGCTTGCCCCGTAGATGCATCATTTATTATGTTTTGATATAAGAAACAGCTTGGGCGTGGACACACAGAAAGAAGAGAGAGAGAGAGAGAGAGAGAGAGAGAGAGAGAGAGAGAGAGAGAGAGAGAGAGAGAGAGAGAGAGAGAGAGAGAGAGAGAGAGAGAGAGAGAGAGAGAGAGAGAGAGAGAGAGAGAGAGAGAGAGTCGAGCCCACAAAACTTAAATGATGAAGGTTGTTGGTATTCATAGCTGTACGATGACTCCTCTCGAGACTTTTGTAGCTCACAGAATAAATTAACTCAGGATATTAAGAATGACGACAAAAGAATTCCATTGTCCTGTAATTATGCTGTTTTTGCATATTGGTGTATACTTTAATTTTATGATACAATTTTTCATCGATTATTTTTTTAAAGAAAAGCTGAAAAAATGTGCAATCCGATACCCTTGTGTAAACAAGCTTATAAAATCCTTAAAAATAATCATATCGATTTGCAATTTGTGTCTAACACATGTATTTATCAATACAATAAATAAAATGTGTAGTTTTGAAGGTGAACTGTGAAACATAGTTTATCTGTGCAACGCCAAAGTCGCGGGGCGTTGTGCGCGGCCCAATACCCAACGCTCCGTAATATTCTTATATATAGCTTCCTTTTTTATTGTCCATATTTTCAAGTACAAATACAAGGCGTTTCGGACGATCCTAAACAATGTGTGTTAGCCTTTAGCCGTTTTTTATTCATTTGGCGACTCGAAACAAACATGGGCCAAAGCTCGAAATAAGCGATATTGCATTGCCATTTGTATTGTAAATTGAGGGGTTTTGCCACTTAAAATGGATAAATTTGTTTGTTTGTTTTTGTACTATTTTGAGTCAGCCATCGCTTTGCTTCAACATCGGGACTTTCGTCTTTTATTTCGATCCAGAAAAGTGCGAGAATCTCGTAACTTGCAAGGTGTCCGGTTGCCCCAGCCAAGTGATTAATACGCACGAGATGAATACGGCGATTGAACCATGTGGTTTTCAGAACCATTACAACAGCGCTGCAAAGCCAGAGGCCGGCAGTACCATGGTGCTGAGAAAGGTGAACAATTCTCAGGGTTAGAATGGAAGGGAAGATCAGATGTCCATGATGAACGGATGGATACAAAATGGACACCGGGTACGTTTTGATTGCAGGGATTAGCTGTAAACTGGTTGAGAGAGATGGTGGGAGTAAAATAAATAAGGCGGCTCTGACAAACTTGGGCTCAGCTGACCTATGATGAGCAAAGTGAAGCAGGCCTACCTTGATTGGAAATGAAATTGAAAAAAGCAATTGGCTAAGCCGTCTTTGAGAATAAGATTTTCTAAGATTTTGCCCATAATTGAACAAAAAATTTATCAAAATATCCAAAAATCACTGGAGTGTGACCATTGGAACAACTTCATAGAAACCCAGCTGAGGTACATGCCCATCAAGTTTGAAGTAAATCTGGTTGACAGTTTTGGAAAATAGAAACATGTGAATTCCCTTTTCAATCCTCATTGACTTACATATTAATAAATAGGAATGCAGCGCCACCTCTTCATTCAACAAATTAAGGCCTGGGGGTTCGCAGAAGTGTCTCTGTGTACTTTCGATGCAGTTGGTATGGCGGTTTCGAAGGAGATTTTTTAAATGAATTGGTCAACAAATAAACCAAAAAATCATAAAAAAATCCAAACAATCACTCGAGCGTGACCATTTGAACGAGGTTGGTAGAGACTTACCTAATGTAGATCGTTACCAAGTTTGAAGTGAATCTGGCCAGTGGTTTTGGACAAGAAATTGATAATATGAATTGTGGGTAACAAACGACAGATGACAGACGATAGATGCTTGGTCATAACATACATATAACCTCAGACGACTGACCAGTCAACTGAGCTGAAAAATATCACATGGAGACGCATTTCAAAATCGCAACTGCGCAAGTCAGCACAACACTAAGAATATATAGCAGTGGAAACTATTACAAAAGTTTGGAAGAAATTCAGAAAGGTAACTTGAGTCCAGAACCCCTGGCCTCTTTGGAAGGATTGTTTTATAAAAACTTATATAAAAACCTGCCGGTACTTTCGGACCTGTATCCACTATCGGCGCAACCTTCCCCCAAACCTCCATCTTTCACTCACCAGGGTGCGTGGCAGATCCTACTCGTGCTGCTGCTAAATTCATTGCCTGGGGCCCACCGCTGGCTACAACTGATAACTGTACGGCGTTATATTTACATCTTCATGTAAAGTCCCATTAAATATTATACATTACATTTATTCAACAAATTAACCTTGCCTTAACACCGATCACGCAAATACCTTGTACACTACCTCTTCAAAATATCCAATCGGCGTACAGGCACATGGCTGCCATTTTAAACATTGTGGATTCCATACCCAATGGTTTGTAATAGAGGATATCATTGGGACGATTTTGGGAAGGAGGGTATAATGTATGAAACCAAAAGTATATATTTTGCAAATATTTCAGATCATTAATAATGATATGATATATGCTGTGGCAATGATTCATTTTCATGTTCAAATCAAAGGTATTTTTGTGCGACTTTCCGCAATCAGTGCATTGATCAAAGTGGCGCTCACCATGTGCCGGCTCAAGCCAAGGTATCGTGTTTCATTTGGATTCGCAAGGATTTATATCA
Source organism: Hermodice carunculata (assembly GCA_964020975.1). Lineage (NCBI taxonomy): Eukaryota > Metazoa > Annelida > Polychaeta > Eunicida > Amphinomidae > Hermodice > Hermodice carunculata. The sequence goes on from CAXHWN010000556.1 coordinate 37,361, forward strand.
ACTGCTTCAGATACAACCGAGCGGGCAGATTAAAGTTAAGATAGTAAGTCATGTTTTAAAAGTACTTTGACGACCGTTTGCTCTGTTAACTCAGAGAATGGACACTTGGAACCTTGCAAAATATTACGATAACGATCACCGAACAACCGTGGCTATGCTGTTTCACCGAACTACTAGGTATTCTGGTATGCTGTTTCACGGCCCAAGGTAAACCTCCAGGCAAGTTGAAATAAAATGCTGTGTTTGAGCTGACTTGACTGCAAAACAAAGGCACACTGGTCACTTTCTTGATAAACTCTTTCAGCCAGGGTCGATCATTTTTTGTTAGGGAAGGGTGGATTGAAAGTACTTTTTTTGTTCCATTAATTTTAGGTCTTGGCCTTTTTCGTACTAATGATACACTCCTGCTAGGGCTCTGCGAACCGTCGGCTCCGATTGGTTCAGAAGTAATCACCACCAACTTGTAAATTATATAAATATTTAGCGAAATCTGCAAATCTAATTCACTATCCGGGACGTCATCTTGACTAACCTGTCTAACAGATTTGCTCACGTTGTCAGCATGTCACAGTAAAAGTGGGGGTTGTGCCTGTAATTTAGGTAACTTGGATTTTTGAAACAGGTGTCCTGTGAAACAACATTATTTCCCTTTTATCATGTTATCTCCTTTGTCATCCATTTGAATTGTTACCGGGGGCACAGCCGTGGGCACATGTATGTTTCCCCAACTTTCCCAGTTAAACTTTTATTAAAGCACGATGCAATGAAGAAGGGACAAAAATACCATATATAAACACAAACACTTTGGAGTTGAAATTTGGGATATATCTTGAATTATATTTGACATCAAATGACCAATCTTGTTCCATTTTGATCGATCTTAGGTATGTAACTACAAAAGCGTATCAGATTGTTCATAACCTAAAAGCTGTTTGTTTTTTATGTCACAAAGGTGAAACAAAAAATGGGGAACTGTAGTAACAATTCCTTTCCATGCGTGTACCAAACACTTGGGTGCAGGTACCCACGAGAAATACCATCACATAATCTTTAATGACTATAGTAGGTTCCATGCATGGACCAAGGGCGCTGCCAGAGGGAGTTCAAAGCGTTCGAACGACCCCCCCCCCCCCCTTCATTTTCAGCAAAAAGGTCCAGCTGGGACCAATAAAAGAAGATAGAAGTTAAGCATTTGAGTGAAAGCTAAGAATGTCCAGCTTTGGAAAATTATTTAAGATCGTCATCCAGCAGATGAGTATAGAAGTTCACTGTGACAATGAATTCTCTTCGCCCTCAAGTTTTCACTCACGGAATTAATTTGCTACAAGTACAGTTCACTATATGACTGAACGATATTCAAAAATCCAAATCTATTTTCTAAAGGTCCACAATTTATAATTTGACAAACGGAGGAAATAAATATAACATTGTTTCGTTTTTAACAATTCTAAGCCTGCAATTTAAATGCCTAATCACTAACGGTGTAGAATTGTAAAGACTTCAAATACATGTAATTCAAATCTGAGAAAGTTTAGGATTCTACTTGAGAAAATATAAAATTTCTAAAAAATGGGAAAACAATATTTGGATGCAAGGTTACCTTTATAATATACATGTACATCCGAAGGCCAAGCACTTGCAATATGCTATCCTGCTTAGTGACCCCGCTTCTTCAATTGAAAGACAAAGCTTTAAATATCCATCATTTTTAGCAATAAAATATTGTTTCTTCCCTATATAGTATCGAACAGTTATGAAGAACATAGCACTTAGTATATACCTTGAAGTTTGGCTCTTATGTATTGCAATGAGATTTTACTTATTTCACATCATGATGATGAGGTGATCATGCTGTCATGTTTTCATTGCCTGTTATTATCTTTTTTTTCAGTCCAGTTCTATGAGCGCAAGACAATAGTGACTTATACCATGTAAATTGGCTTAATTCTATTGTTTTTTCATTTTGGCTGATGCCCCACGCCACAGGAATTCTCGCAAAAATAGTTAATTTATCAAGATTTCAGTTGAATGCGAAAAGTGTTAAAATGAAAAATGTGCAAAATTAACAATTTACAGTACCGTTTAATATATACTTGCAACTAGCTTGTATAGTATGACATAAAACAAAAACACGTCTTGACTATAGTTACTCTTACGTGAACGTAGGACGTCATAAAATCAGTATGTTGAATCAGTATGTCAAATAAGCATTCTTAGGTCTAATTAAAACCTCAATGTTGAGTCAGCAACAACCATCAGCTATGCGGTGTGTTCATTTATATGTCATTAGGGGTAGTGGTTTGTCTGGATGCATGCTCCTCCGACGGGGCTGATGAGCACATCTGTCTGCCATAAAAGGGTTTATTGCCCTCCGGTAGGAAAATCTGGGCTTTGCTGCTTCCCACAGTAGAGTACCTGGCCTGTTTCTTTCCTCAGGGCAGGAGCCCCTTTATTCAGTGAAGATAACTCTCGCCCCGTAGATCGCCAAGCTGGAGGTTCCACAGGGATAATTGTGCCTGTGCTGAGGTAACATGATTGGAGAGTGCAAATAAAATAGGTCTGGCGATGCAAGGGGCTGTAATGTCAAAACTTTTGCTGCCAGAAAGGCAGATTTTGGCCTGATAGTGGAAAACAATGTATATTTTGAGCTGATATGAATATTATGAAGGTATGTACACTGGCACCAGTATACATAGTGGCTCAGCTGGAGTCAACACTGTGTGCGCGCAATGATATTGCAAGTAGTACTACGCAGAGCTGGTTGCCATGGCAATTTGCTGAAAATTCCCCATTCATGCCCATGTTTTTCTGGTGTTTATTTGATATAAAAATTCCTTCGAACATTTTGGTATATAAAACATTTATGTTTTTAATCCATTGAGTGAACTAGAAGGTGGTAGCTCTGTTCGTCTGTGTTTCCACAGGTTGAACTACTGGCGTGAAACCTGCAGGAAAGCTCTGACCTTGACCCAGGAAGTCGACCTGCCCTGTGGCCCCCTAGACAAGGTCAGGATAATGATATAAGTATGGATGGCAAAAAGTAATGAAGCTCAACTGTTCCAATCTTAAGCTTTGTAGTTTACATTTTTCCCTAGTTCACAAGGATTTTTCCCAATCTTGGTGGATAAATTAGGCACTTAGAAACTTATTTAGGCCCTAAAATGCACCGTTTAGCACATCGAATCTCAAAATTTTCGGGCGGGGGGGGGGGGGGGTATGCCGCCTCTCCTCCCCCTTCCGCCGAGGCTTCGAAACCTTTGGCTGCTTGGAGGTCCATTCTTTATATCATTTGAACCCCCAAACCAAAATTCTGCCTGCGCCCCTGTGGACTTATCCGTCACGCGAAGGTACGATGCCCCGACACATTTTTCAAAACAATGACACTTGTTTTCTAGTGTTTGATAAATACAAGTTTCAATAACATGAAATTATAACCAAGGCTCCGTTTACATTAAATACAGTACTAAATGGAAGTTTAAAATGTTCAAAAGCCGCTAATATAGCTATCTTTGAATCTGTGCATACGTACATTATCCGCACTGGCAGATTCAACTGAAGCCCGCACTAGTTTCACTTGATAGTTTGTATATACAGTTAATACTACAAATTTTGCTATATAGATATTGGTAGGCCTACCATTTAAGTGGCCACGTGCGGGCAAACATCATTACTTTTGTAAAAGACTATTTCAAGACTGTTTGTATCATTCATCTCTTATAGTCAATGCAAACTACTCATTACTCAGACCACTATCTGTGACGTCTGGTGGTGTCATTATCTTGCATTCTGTTATGTGTCCGTTAATGTACTGTCCTGTGTTTTGTGCCATTACCTTTTACACCATACTCTGTATTTTACTCCTTGTTTTTTTTTTTTTTTTGCAAGGGGGATTTGTATACGCTATGTCTGTTTTCCAATTGCCTTAATAAAATATGTTTAAACCAACATGAAATGAATTTCTATACACATAGGTGATCGGCAATAGCTGGAATCTTGAATATTAAGGCGGACACTGAACAATGCAAGTCATTTGTTTTAACATCAATTTGATGTCAAGATAAGCAATTTGTCCGTCACAGCTGGACTGTTGACATGCACGCAACCCTGTGCGCATTTTTCACGATATATCAAATATCTGCTACGAATATTAACAAATTAAACCCACTAAATGCAGATAACAATTTGGTTCATGACGCTGTTTGAACTCTGTAAATATCTTTTTAAATTTAAATTTCTTACGGGTGCATGCAACAATGGCGAGACGAGAAACGCCCACGGCATTTGTTTTTGTTCCAGTGACCCCGATTTTGGCTTCCCCTTCAGTCAAAGTTAGTAATAGGAAAGTTAACTTTGTGAAGAGCACATTTGGCGTCGACCCGAATTTATCTCGGAGATAAGTGGCTTCACGTCGGACCGTGTCAGCTAATACATATTGTGTCAGTGAAAGTATGTGATATGAGAAGATATGGGAATTCCGCACAGACGTTGGTGAATGTTATACCAAATCTAACCAGGTAAAAAAACTAAGGTATAAATAGGTTGGGCAAAATTAAAGTGAGATGTCAAACCTTGGATTAATATCTGCTGTGACTGTTAAGCTGCCTGGTAGTATTGCCCGTAACAGTGGCGAGCAGAAATTGAAGGTTCCTAAACTCCTCCTGCAGAGGGCGCCTCAGTCACGAAGGGTCGAGTCTTTTATTCCCAAGTTTTCCATTTTCATTGGAAATTTAATCACTAAAACCCGCTTCACGAAGAAGCACCAATTTCCATGGTAAATCTGAGTGTATAACTTAAACAATTGTGAAAAATTTACTCTTTTCGATTTGAAACTAAATAGTGTATTCGTTATTTTACATTCATTGGCACGGAAGCTCTAGCCTGCAAGAATATCGTACATTGTGTTGTGTTTTTAGCTGAAAGAACATAAAACTGCAAGATGTGACAGCTGCTGCAGGTTAACATTGTCTGCGCATGAACAATTTGAGAGAAACTTCTTTGGAAGTGAAAAATCTTATCATAAACAAAAATATTCCTCATAACAGGATATCGACTATAAATTCTAGGACTTTTGTTTTATCAAATTCTGTTCATAAGAGCAAGAGAAAAGAAACGAATATGCCATTTTACAGTATTTTTAGAATAGTTATTTAAAGGTACGTTTTTTTGGAAGGGAGTCTTAGTAGAGGGACAGCATTATATTTAAGACTAATTATAAGGACCTTTTCTCACGTAACGCAAAGACCAATAGATGAACAGCGATATTACTATCACCAAGTTTTTTGACACGTCTTTGCATTTTGATTTGAATAAAAATATCTAGTTATAAAACGCGGATGGAGTTTATGTAGCGATAAGTAGGCTACACTTTGAACCTAGATTTTGTTCAAACATATCTTGGCAAAAACCAACACGTCAATACGCTGAGATAATAGTCAGATTTTCCACAACTTCATGTTGGATTGTTATACAAGGAAAAAGACAATTCTCTTATCACGAGCGCACGATTTAACGACGGTAAGGAGAGTGGTTGAAGATAGTTATGTCGATCACCCAAAGTTATATTATCGTCCAGAGTTATTTAATCTGTGCTGGTGTGACATGCGCCTCTTGTCTTGGACTATAAAACACAATAATACCCTTGCAGTTCCAACTTACGCCAAAGGAAAATTTCATCATGGAGGAGAATGTGCTGAAGTGTCATCTGCATAATATTATTTAGAAGTTTTGGCAGTTAATGTGTAATATACAAATACAACAATTTATACTTAATAAGCATAAGCATCAATAATTTCACGTGTTCATTATGCACGTAAAATAAGAGGGGTATTCATCATAATGTGCATGTGGGTATAATATCTATCTTTAATGTTGATAAGAGACGAAGTGATGACTTTTTGGGGGGTTTTAAAATTATCTTTGAGAGAATTACGTTGCTGAAATTTTTATTTCAGGGTCAAAATACTTTTGAAAGCTGGTTCAGAAATGTCCATACTCTTGGACTTGATCTATTACATAGAAAGAAAGCGGTCCAATCCAAGCTGTGGCACAGTCTGCAGTTTATTTTTTTATTTTCTCATCGATCCAGTCTCTGAAATAAGCCACTTTGGCATAAACTGACGGGAACTCAGGTTGGCACAGTCCGCCGGTGGAACCCACGACCCATGAGGCGACGCCCACCACCTTGTACGCCTCATGCGAGGTATGGCGGCAATTAAGAGGTGAACCACTGTCCCCCTAATTAAGTAAGACAAGAGCGACAGGGGGTTAAAATGTCAGTTAGATCAGGGTACAGAACATAAATATATTGACCGTAACACGAGAGTCATACTCAGAAGAACGTAAGTCTGTGGCAAGAGCAAGCTACACATTCTCCAATTGATGATTAGATACATACATCACCATCACGTGTTTTATGCATTTTATTTAAGTATGTGAATTCCCTGTATTTGACAAGCGTTTGACATATTAAATAACGGTTAGTGTACTGTTCATAGTAATTGAGCTACTTGAAAAGCGAATGATTGATTTAAAACCTTTAAATCGACGCATGTAATCAAAATATGCGTAAAGACGTAGCAATGGCCACTAATATCCGTCAATTAATTGCCATTTTGGGGTCCTTCGGTAACCGGAAGCACTGTGCGCATTCACTATACAGTTTGCTTGTTTGTTTGTTTGTTTTGTACAGACAGCGGTAGAACTCACGTGGCACACTCCTTTCGGATCTTCACTGCCTCCCCATATGCAAACATGCTGATCGAAAACGTTTTTCTTGTCCCCTTCAACTATATGTTTTCTGCAGTCTGATGTGGTCAAGACACCGATTTTTACCTCTTGCAGTTTCTTAGGTACATCACGGTCCGTATCCTCTGGTTTAGATAAATAAAATCTAGGCTTTATTTGAGGCGAAACACGACGAGACATAGCAATGAATAAAGTCGTCTTTTCAGTTCAATTACAACAAAGTTACATTAATGCACCCAACGCCAGGTATAAGGTCAAAACCAATATTGTCAAATTAGTTATAACGAGTAAACCTTGTTCAGCCTCTCTAATATGTTATATATTCATGCCGGATAACATTTGAATTTACCAAATTTTCTTGTATGATCAGTAAATTGCCAACTCTCAGCTCACTTGAAGAGCCAAGATTATTTTAAGACAACCCTAAAACTGTGCTTTTTTAATTGTCCGAGTCAAGGAATTTCAAAAACAATCGACAAGCTTGTGTTGCACATATATTCAAAACAAGTGATTACGTATTTTTTGAAAGGTAAATTTTGTCAGAGCATGTGAATTTTGGTGATGATTTTTACCCACTCTATATCAAAGCGGCCCCCTTTTTTCTAATTTTTTTTATAAGTTATCTGTTAGAATGTTTCTCAAGTTTATACGTTCAACTATCACGTCAAAATATAAGCAGATCAAGTTTCACAAGCTTGAACGTACCACAGAATTCAGAGTTTGCCATCTCTGAAAACGTAAGGATCGGTCCCTGGAAAATGTATTTATTTAATCAGATATTTGTTTTTAAATTTGGGCATCACCGAATTAAAATATATTTTGAAACAGTATTTCAAACTTAATGTCTTTTATGGGATTTGCGAACTGGAAATTAATAATGCTAATCACCAGCATTCGATATTTTCTCATTAAAGTTTCTCCTGTTAAGCGTATTTACAGTATGAAAACTACACCAATTCAGCCACATATAGTTCCCGGAGTGATTTTGATAGTTTAATTACATGCGCTGACCACTTTTCCTCACAAAGCCTCTTTAGTCCTATTTCGTAATTTGTACCTGAAGGGCAATCCTTGCACTATGCATATAACATAATGTCAGCAAGTCTTACTTTTCAATTTTCAAGCATATTGAATCTCACATGTTCAAATATTGACGATACGTCCGTTAGACAAATATGAAGTCGCATTTTTTCTAAATTGACGCCAAGTAAATCGCCACGAACATAATCTTGATTTTCTTTCATTTCATTGAATAAATACATGGAAATATGAAGGGACTTGGTAGATTGTGTGCTGTGGCCCAAAGCAAACAAATGCATGGACGACTGACACACCCAGATCAACATATCGCAACTTGTCTTCTTTTGATCTATTTTATCTTAATCCGCAGTTTCAAAGTTTAAGACAACTTTAGAATAAAGGGAAAGAACCTCGAATTTAAGTGATTTTTGTTATATGGCCCAGACAGACTTGATCTATAGCTTTGCGTTCGTGCCGATAGAAAGTAACATGAAAGTACATGTAATATGCGCACTTAGCTTCCCCCACCCAATGGCGTAACACTCAGCGCCGGCAAATTCCTCCCCTTTGTCTGCAAGAACAGCTGGTTGGACAAACTTGTTGAACTTCACAGGTCTCTCCAAGGTCAGGATTCCCACATCGTCTGGATATCCGTTTGGGTCCCAGGAAAAGTTTTTATGCTGGAAATAAATTTGAGTAACAACCGCCCAAAATTTCTGTGTCGTAGGTTAGCTTTTTATTCTTCTGAAGATTATGTATGTTGTTCTTTCGTACTGGGGAGCCAAATGTACGGAATCTGTACTTACAGAAGAAGCTTATAGGAAGCATGGTACACTCTACAGTAGAGTGACACTGCCATCTGCCTTTAGTCTCTGTTACTATGTAGTAAGAGAATCAGAAACATACAGTGAACTAAACGGAAACATAAAAATATAAATGGAAGAAATATAGAAATAAAATAAAGGAGCAGAAAAACAGTATAAACAAGAAGACAGATTGGCAGACAAAGCGATGGACGTGACACGCAGCCACACATAGATAGATGATAGATAGATAGATGGATAGATAGATATATAGACAGATATATAGATAGATAATAGATGGATAGATAGATAGATAGACAGATATATAGATAGATAATAGATGGATAGATTGATAGATCGATAGATAGATAATTAAATAGGTAAATAGATAGAGATAGATAGATAGATAGATAGATAGATAGATAGATAGATAGATAGATAGATAGATAGATAGATAGATAGATAGATAGATAGATAGAAAATTTTCATTTTTATGATCCCCCGAGCCAAAACGTTTTCATATCATTTAAAATCATATTGGGTTCTATGCTAAGGCATGAAAAATAAGATCCCTAGAAGGGTTAATTTTTTTGTATGAAGTCACACTTTGTATCGCATTATTTGCGAATTTGTGAATGCTTCATGCGTGATAGATCAAGCAAAATAAACACTTAATAGTATTTTGGTAATTCCTCTTAAACTCTTTCTCTGTCTCTCTGTCTCTCTCTCTCTCTCTCTCTCTCTCTCTCTCTGTGTATGTGTGTGTAGTAAATCTTGTATTGAAGAGAATAGAGGCAAATATGGTATCTGAAAGTTAATCACAATTGTTAAAATATTTGTCAACGGATTGAGGTTAAATAAACATTTTTCGCAAAATGAACACTAAGTGTCATTAATTACCATTTTAATCACCTATAATCTAACTTAACACACGAATGTCAGCCAACTCATCATACACATTATACTTAATCTGAATCACAGACGCCATATATAACATACTGATACACCTTTGCTAAATTTTGGAAAGGCACTTTGTGCTGCAGTCTGTTTTCCTACTACAATAGAAACAAAATTAGCAAAAGGTGTCTCTGAAAGGTTAAACTTTCCAAGTTTATGACCATACGCCAATGTATATCAAATGATAGGTGAATCTTTCAAACTGTAAATGTGATGAGTGAGCCTCACCTCCTGGACGTTTACCACGCTGACAATGTCCTCTTGGTCATTGGCCCCACGGTCAGCAGCACCAACCAAGACACGAAATCTTCCTTGTGCCCATCTGTCGACATTAGACCTTAATTGACGCTAAATCACCTAGCATTTCAAAATGAGCTCCGAAACATGGCGATGAAATACGTTGAATTAATACCATTAAATTACAACGGAAAAAGTAAAAGCCGAACCATTTAATCAAGCTACGGCCCTGCGTGAGCACATTAAGACATGTGGCAGAGCTGATAGTTAGTTACACCAGCAGACGGTCGCTTCTCCTAACAGTAAAGACAAAGAGTATGCTACAGTAAAGTGCATGATATACATTAACATTACGCTTTCAAATTAAGTGTTCCAAAATTAATGAAGGTAATATATATATATATATATATATATATATATATGCTTTGACATTTACCAAAAGGTTGCTTCGTTACCTGCCGTATGTGCAATGCGCTGACGTGAGCGCCTGGGTTGGATTGATTAAGGTAGCACCACAAGTATGCCTGTACTCGCCCACAACTGACTTGTATTGCAGGGACAACATCCAAGGCCACTTGCCTTTGGCGGCTTCATTGCCGTTGATTACCAGTGGAGACTCCCAGTCAGTGACGGCTCTGAGACGCACACGTGCGTGTGGGAGAGCATAAGCTTAAACCCAGACGATTATAACGTTAAGTAAATTGTCAACCGTGATGCAAATTTCGGCATATGTCAAAACTTTCAGTCCCATGCTTTTGTTATTACCCGCAACAAGAAATCACCATGTTGCTGGAATTTGATCTACAGTGAAGAACATTAGAGCACTGACATTTTCAGATAAATGTAACACACACATTTTGAAAATTAGGAAGAAGTCTCCATATTCATGTGCTACTTTTAGTCACGTAGTCTAAACAATTATCATATCAAAGTGACTACCCAAGCTAAACAATCACGACAGAACAGTCAAGGACATACCTGTAGCTCCCAGGAGGATAAGAGCGACGCCGTACCACATGGCACAGTTAGCAATTGTTGGCACGCTTTACATTTTGACTCAATTATATGGGGCACTGGAGAAAGTGTTGTACTAGTTCTGTGATGAATTATCTTTCAATCAACGCAAAAGTACCTTTTATCAGACAATATGATACTGTTGATTGTATGCTCAGATCTCAACTGAAATTTACGCGTGAAGACGGTTAGCGCAGTCACAGCTGGTTTTATGGCACGAACGTACATGGATGCATATAGGTAGATGTACCTTACGTTAACAGTACAAAGTGTGTTGTCAATGTTATGGGTATGATATACAAATTCAACAAATATAAATCAGACATTGCATTTCACGCAGTATATTTTAATCACGTACTGCCAGTTACATATGATCTAAGAATCACGTTTTGTTGTTAACATCTAAGCAGCAGTCCCGCAAGACAGATTAAGGGTCATATTGGATGAATATACCAAGACCCACATTAGTTATTACAGTTACTGAACGCTTAATAGTTCGAGGTACACACGTATTACATACGAATAAATATAATAAATGGCATGACTAAAAACATCATGTGTTGGTCCACATGGAAATTAGTTTAGGAACAACGACAGCTGCCGAGTTGGCAACACGCATCAAGTGTGTAAAACACCACAATCTATACTTTTACTGTTGAAAATATTTTGGAAGTCCCACATGAAAGAGGAGAGTCATCACAAAGATTCAGCTTTCAGGGCCGTGAAGTGCAAACAGCAAGTCATTTAGAAGCAATTGGCTGGATGCTTTGATAACACTTGTACTTGTTCTGCCTGTCAATAGTTTCACTACGATCTACATATCTGGATGGCTGGTAACTACCTACTATGAATAATTTTGAGTGCTTATTCTGTGATAATATATTTTATATACTATCTGTTTTACTTCATGTGTACATTAATTTTAATTTAATTTAATTAATTTTAGCCTGGGCCATTTTTTATGGTCGGTTTTAATAGCCTATGGCTAATGCTCTGTAATTTTCGACGTGCCGACTTGAAATAAAGATTGGATTCTTGTATTTTGCTTGATATAGTATACTCGGCCCAAGCAAGCAGACAGCACTTCTGGCGCCAGACTAGTCCCCTATAGTATGGATCAGCTATGAACACCAATGTACCAAAATGAGACAATGACACCTGTGTGCGCAGCACATAACCCCACACATTAACATCAAGGTTAGATCACACCTGAACCTGTGTCTGAACATGATATTTTACCTGTGAATGCACACACCACCTATCCATATAGGTATGCGCCAAGGTAGCCCTACCCCTGTGATCAACTCATACTTGTGAACATTATTAGCCAAAATCTGAAGAAATTCACTGGCAAAGACTTAGAGGATGTCCGAGTCAAGATGGCTGGGTTTACATTCCTTTGGCTGTTGAAGAAACCATCCTAAACACTGAAAAACATAAAACCCAGTCAGAAGACCCTGACTGGTGTACCCAATACGAAGGTCAAGAGAAAATAAACATAAGGTTGTCATGTGGAAATAAACATTTGATGTGCTGCTCGACGGTAAAATTAAATAGTTAAATGTACGTTATGGAGGAAGATTCTTCCATTGTAAGAAAGGAAAAACCTACAAATACACGCATTAAATGGTCGCCCCTGTGGGAACAAGATGAAAGAGGACACGAGGTATGCTTGACGTAGCAGTATTTGCAGACCACTTCCTTGTCATTTTTCTCCGTTTTGCCAAATGGAGAACCAGTGGTGAACAACGCAATGACACATGCAAATTCTATAAGTAGCACTTCACGTTCACAATATGAGACGTTTCATGAGGTAGTTCAGTTCTGTCACATGACCGGGTTTGTTCAGGACACATCGACAAAGGTGTACATGTGTATTGAAGTGGTGCATGGACAGGCTAAACAACATTGGAGAGGAATCTCTACAGGTTACAGACCACACTTGTCATTGGCTGGTTGCGCATCCCAACGGAGATAGTCCGTAATTGTGAAAATACTGTGTTTTCAGTATGCTGTAGCTTCTGTCTACATAAAGTTTTGTCAGGTTTGTTGCATCACATAGTTGCTTCATTGGTGGTCATATAGATGCACTGCCTTCCAGGCCAGGTGGGGACGTTATGGTGGGGAAGGACAATGATGTGACCCTGGCAAGAGCACAGTTCATATACCTGTATAAAGCTGACATCCAGGTGTTGTTTCGTATTTCAATTATCACATATTAACGAGCTGGGAATTATATGACAAAAATTCATCCGTGTTGTTCTAACATTTTTATCTGTTAAATGCCGTTCACGGAATTCTAAAATACCAAAATGCTGATTTTTTAGACTGAAAAATGCTAATATGAAAAATAAATGAATTTATAACTGCAGTCTGTGGCCTACACGTACAGTCTCACTATGATGTCCCGGAGATGCTTAAAATCGGCGAGGAGGTTTTAAGTCAGCTGCACGTACTTACTGCGACCAGGCACATATGAATCTTCTGAAAGCCTATTTGATCGTGTTGATGTTAATGTACAAACACACGACATAAATAAAGCAATCAACAAGTTTGTGAAAAATAAAGGTTTTCAAGATATAGTCAATCACAATTTCACCTGGCATGTCTTAAGGAGTGTAAAACGCAAACTAATGCAATAGATGGATAGGCAGCAGCACGTCATGGAAAAAGCAGCAACACTGGGATAAATGTCGGTCCAAAGTTGAGTCGAAATTCTAACCACAAAAATTCACTGGTTATCGATTCCAAGTCAGCACGCCGGGAACAGGGTAGCCAGTCCCTCGTGTATACAGCTACTCCGCCTCCGGGTCCGGCGGTCCTTTTTTTCCGAATGGGCATGCCAAAGCGAAAGCTACATTGCATTCCGATGAAAAGTATTCGGTAAGCATTCGTAGCGTTGAACTTTAATTGTACCTGACGTAATTGAAAACCTGGGTATAGCCACATTTAAATGTCATTGGATATTCCAACGGTAGAATAACAATACTTCACTTGAAGCAGGTCCTACGTTTAGTATATTCAACGATATTACTGCACGGATTTAATTTGTATTATTATCTCATCATGCCCAGAACTCGTTTGGTCGGAACACGTTTCACTGTTGGTATTTGAAAGAGATAGATTTTATGAATGATTTTACTGAACAAAAATGGGAGTCAGCATTGTAGCTGAATAAACTTAACTCCGCCGTTTTACAAGTTGGTTTCTGTGTTGAGAGGGTGCTCTGGTGAGACAATGTCCAACTTGGGCGACCATCTCTCAGGTCACGACAGCTGTACTTTTTGTATTATATTGTACTTGGAAAGAGTAAGCACGCTTGCTCAATCACCAGAGAGTAAGCACGCATGCTCGATCACCAGTGCTGTAGAGAATACCAGTTGTAAGGAACCAATAGATGGTAGTCTTCCAGACAGGGACGACCAGGTTGAGTGTCTGGTCGGAGGCCACTGTCGGATGGTAAATTTGTCGTCTTTTGAAGGGAATCTCTTTAGTTTTCTCTTTCATTTGGGGATATTTGTGGTTCCTCATCAGATTTAGTCACTTGATACAGGTGTTCATAAAGGCAGTTATGACTGGGTACGTTCACATAAGCAGTGAATCTCTCATATATCAATACATCTCTATGCAGCACTTTTCCCTAGTAAAATATAAAATTTTACTCAAGCAATTTTTACGAAATCCATGTTACACAATTATCCGAATTCTCTATGTTAAGTACTTCCGGAATAAGGAGGAATTGCACAATTACAAGACACATCGTTAACCACAAGGTCTTAACACACGAGGATACAAATTATTATTATTTTTTTCATGTTGGGACCACTTGCTGTAAACCTGTGCAGCGACACGGTTACCCTTATGCCGATTCGGCTCAGTTCCCTTAGTGGCCACTAGGTTGGGCAACATTTAGGAGTTGTGAATAACGGTACCAATGTGCAAGGACATTGTAGTTCCATGGCAAACAAGAAAATGCAAAAGCTGAAGAATTCGGCGACGTAATGCAACAGACGTTGATGCCGCATGCATTCCAGGGAATTTCGAATCTGGTTATATTTGCCATAACAGATGCAGGTTGAACGAGAGATGTGGCATTTTATTTGTAAACACATGAATCCCATTTAAACAGCGATCCTACATTTGCATCACTCTGGCACGATGGGACATCACTGCAACAAAACTACAATTATGTCTCTTCAGAGTTGATTACGACTGACCACTAATTGCGGCCTAAAGAAAATCTATCAACTTTTTGTACATCAAGTTTCATATCATCCTCATATCGTCAAGGTGTAAACGTGTTTTGTGTCACATAAACATTCAGGGTAATTTTTTTGTAGAAAACATGTTCTTACAGGCCCGATATCCACCAGTCAGACTTTTTTCCAGATTGGCACATACGAGGCCAGCAAACCAATTCCCGATAGGTGGCGTCCTTGCTGCTCATCACCAGCCTCACACATATTGCTGTCTGCATGATCATGCTTTAGTATCACCAGTCGTGGTTTTTCAATTGAGAGGGTTAACAAGTAAAATTTTACAGGTAGTGCTGCCAGAGGTCTATGCAAGACATTGTTGGAAACACTGCAGTAGATCCATGAACTATCAAAACCAGGCTTCAGCACGTCATATCTTGAAATGCTGCAGTAGATCAATGAAATATCAAAATCAAGCCTTTCTTTAATATACCAACTTCATAAACCTAATGTTGTGTGCAATCACAGGAATATGAGACGTCTGTGGATGACCTCCACACCATATAGACTCTTATTGTGAATACGCATAGTGTGGAGGTCGCCCACAGACGTCTCATATTCTAGTGGACTGGAGTCTTTCTTCCGTAGCTGTTATTTACCGGGCAAAAACCAATGTTGAAACATCCTTTGTTGGAAAAAAATCTCCGCTGTTTGATTTATTTCACGAAGACCTATTTAACATGTCAAGATTTGGGGGCTTAGTAGACCCTAAGTTGACGCAAGGTGACAAGAAATTAGTTGGAACAGTGAGAGCTGTCTTGAGTGCTACCTCAGACAGTAGATTCGACAGGAAGACAAGAATTTTTTTCGTTGTTCATGATTATACGATGAACAGTATTCAGTTGTCAGTCCAGTGGCATCACACCATTTACATAAATTGCTGACTCTGCAACCACAATGATCAAGTCTGATAACCTTTACAAATTGTTATAATGTGATTGCGCCTATGTCGAGTCACGTCTATGGTATGATACTTCAACTTGTTCGCCTAGTGGGATACTTTTCTATTAACAGGTCACCTGTTATTCCCAAATACTACTATGCTGTGAAGAGCACCGCAGTATGCTATTTGATGTTCCGTCTATCCTGTGTCCTTCTACAAGAGGGAGAAGTATTGTCCTGTCCTACTCCCCATTTTTTGAAATAAAACACGTTAAAGCTAGGGATATTAATATAGCTGTGGTCTTATTACAGGGAGGTCTTATTACAGGGAGGAAAATATCAAAACATTGGAAGTGAAGAGGTCTGTTATGATGGGTATCTGGTCTCTTTAAGGAAAGGTCTTAATTAGCACATTTTCCCGTCACTTTATTCTTTAACTATCATCGGCACCTTTCTGCAAAGTTATGCATCAACAGATTTTATCATTAATTTACTGATTAATTTCATCATACTACAAAATGAATTTAACTAAAACTTTTCCTCATCAAATCGCGACCTTTCTTACAATGGCGGAGATAATGAGCTTGGAAAGCTTTGTAGTTTTTAAAGGTTTTAGCACAAATGCATTTCACCGGGCATTTCTTCTGTGGATTTTCCTGACAGTGCCACTTTGTGTGATTTCTTAACGAGTGTCTGTGGCGGAAACGTTTTCCACAGTTCGAACATACCACACTTTGGGGGGTTGCAGTTTCACAGTACATGCTTCGGTGAACAGACAAGGAAGTGTTGGACACGCTTTTACCACACCCCTTGCATGTAGTTGTAGACACCCGATAAGATTCAGATTGGCGTTTGGAGCGTCCTTTGCACGACAGGTGGAGATGTTTTTTAAATGACATCATATTGAGGAAAAGCCTGTTGCATTCTTGGCACAATATGGAGCCTGCAAATAAAAAAAGACCCAAAGAAATGTTTCAATATGGTATTAACTTGTGACAACAGAGGACAAAACTGTGTTTGTACATCCACAATGTAAAAACGCAAATGGTATATATAGGTCTACTACTTCTCACGCTTAAGTATTTTATGTCCAGCTACGTAAAAATTGTTCGCTTCTGATATGCACAAATGGCTACAATTACATGAAAAACAATATCTTGTTCACTACGGTATACATACATATTTGGCTCTAACGTAAGTCTATGCAAACGAACGAGGTATCTTATGTTGTTGCTTGCTTGGCAAACCTACGGCCCTTGACTACTAGACTGGACTGGGCCACTAGCCAAATACAAAAATGGCCTGAGCCAGCCTAGCTAGCAACCCGAGCCATTGGTCAAGCACCAATAAGCATAACATTTATACTATCACTTTACCATCACAATATTATCCCTCCATTATGGTTGTTTAGCAGAATACTTGACTAATAACACTGTAAGAATAAGGAACGCACTTGTGTGTTTGTCTGGGTTCAGGGCGTCGCAGTGACGAGATGCGTGCAGGTACAGGGAGTTTCTTTTAAGCAGCTTGCCACATTTGTCACACACGACTGAATGACACGGTCGTCGTCCAGAGGGCGCCACAAAAACCGTTGTCTTCAATCCTTTTCCTTCTTTTTCAACTTCTGTAATAAACATATATTTACAAACTATCGTCTTTTGCCAACAATGACAGTTTTGAAATCGCCCCCCCCCCCCCCATGACGAAATCATAAAGCCCCTGAAGGTAGCGTGACTAGCGTCTGCAGTAAACATAAACAGCTATATACAATTACCTTGTTCTGCACGGAATAAACCACGCTGTCATTTTATGACATGATACTTTACGAGATAATTTCAAGGTTCACGATCTTCTAGTGCGACTATACGATACAACTTCAATGTTCAAAACCCTTTACTATGCCAGAGAACTCTGTGTGCTTTTGGCCATGCACTGTACAATATTGTGCCACAATGTAACGTACTGTATTGTACCTATACAGGCTGTACTGTGCCCTACTGTATTAAACCACATTGTATTGTTACTGTGCTGTAGTGTGCTGAACTAGGCTGTTTGCTGTACTGTACGGAATGGCACCATCCAGTATGTTACTAACTGTATTTTACCATATTCTATCTACTTTCATTACATTGCACTGTAACTGGGTCCAATGCAAGAACAGCCCCTGGCTGGCTAGGTCCCCTATAGAAAGGTTTTATAACAAATACACTGAATTCCGGTGTTTCCGTTAGGAATTTATTCAGGGGGTCACAAGAAGAGAAATTCATGGGAGAAAACTAGACTTTTACCAATTTTACATGTAAATAAACAAGACTTGTGACCCTTTGAAATTTTCTCAGAGGGTATTTGGGGTTTTGAAAGGGTAATATACCCCAATTTGGGGGTTAACGGAAACACTGCATTCGTGCGATACAAAGCAACTGCCTGTAGTTCCCCTGAATTTAACAGAACTGGAGCGTTTTGTTTCAGCGTAAGTGTTAGCAATGACACATGAAGTCACAAGTTGTTCTTTTCTCAAACATCCAACAAGAGTAAAGTCACTATAAGGATTACAAAGTTTACCATGCAGTCATTTTAAGACACAATATGGTTCAAACAATATAACTACCCAACCAATTATATGAAACACATGTACTATATATATTTCCGAGCACCAAACAAGAGGGCTGTATGGACCAGCCGTCTTCAGCTGACCTTGACATTCAACCCAGAATGAGTCCCACTCTAGTCTAGGGATGATGACATTGGAGAGCGAGTAAAAAATGCGAGTTTCCACTGCAATCCTCATCGACTTACGTGGTAATCAAAAGGGATGCATGCATTAACAGACAAGTAAAAAATTTGAGAAAATCGTTTACACTTTGGGATGCAGAGTATCACCACTTAATAAACAAGTATGATGAATTGTCCAACAATCTACTTTTCCACTTAAGATTCTGAACAATATTAGTGGAGGTTTTGTAAAAGAAGTCTAAATGAGGAAAAGACACAAAAATTCGTAAAAAATATGAAAAATTGCACCGCCATTTCTTGAACAAACTACGGTCTGGGGTGCCCCAGATGTGCCACTATGCAATTTCAAAGCAATAGGCTGAGCGGTTTCGGTGAAGAAGTTTTTTTAGAAACAGAAGAACAAAAATAAAAAACATAAAAATCACCCAGCGAGACTGATTACCATTGACTCATTACCAATTATATAACTAAATGGCTGTGTGAACAGCCCGTGCTCAGCTGACCTAACCTTGTTCACCAAATCAAAGTTGCAAGTGAATAGACCTGTGTGGAGCTTTAGCTGAGTGCACATGACATTTACAAGTATTACTAAGATTTCCTGAAAAAAAAAATGAAAATATAAATTTTACAGGGGCATGAGAAATTGAAGAATATATAAAAAGAACTTATGAAAGAACATTGTTACTTGGTTAAGAAAATACATGATATTGGGCATTAGAACGCCCTTTGACTTACATAGTAATCAACAGGAAGGGTGCATTTACCGATAAATACGCGAATGGAAAAAAAATCGTGAAAATTATAAATTCACAGCAGTGCCACCTAGTGAAGAATTTTGTTTGATCTTTTCACAAGGAATATATGAGCCACGTTTCAGCTTAAATTAAGTGACGATTCTGGAGAAGTCGAAAATGGCGAAAACACGCAAAAAAAATTTCATAAAAATAGAAATATTGCAGCGCCACCTGGTGAACAAATTAAGAACTAAGAGTCCATAGGACTGATAATGTGTGCTATCAAAGCAATTGGGTGAGCAGTCTTGTAGAAGATTGCCACCACCACCCCCCCCCCCCCAAAAAAAAATCATGAAAAAAAAATCACTGGGGTGTGAAACCTAGTTCAGGCTCACCCAAGGTACATTGCCACCAATTTTGAAGTGGTTATGGCTGACGGTTTCAGAGAGGAAGTCGAAAATGTGAATTGGCATTAGAATGTCCATTGACCTGCAAAGAAGCAATAGAAAAAAGGTGTATTTACCGATCAGTACCCAAATTGAAAAAAAAAAAAAAAATCTTTAAAGATTAGCAATCCACAGCAGTAACATCTGGTCTATAAGTTGTTTGACCCTTTAATAAGGAAGATATGCACCAAGTTTCAGCTTAATCTGAGGGACGGTTCTGCACAAGAAGTCGAAAATAGCTAACACACACACACACACACACACACACACACACACACACACACACACACACACACACACACACACACACACACAAATCATAAAAATTGCAGCACCACCTGGTGAACAAATTAGAACTAGGAGTGTTCCTCTCCTGTGTGATAACAAAGCAATTGGATGAGTGGTTTTGGAGATCTTTTTTAAGGTTTGCGCCCAAAACCCCAACCATTTTAATAAAAAATCCACAATTCACTGGAGCGTGGCCATTTGAACAAACTTGGTATAGAGTTTCACCAGAGGTACATTGCTACCAAGTTTGAAGTGAATCTGGAAGACGGTTTGAGAAAAGAAGACGAAAATAGAAATTGTGAACGGACGATCGACGAGACAGTGATATAAGTTCTGCTTGCTGACAAGCCAGGTGAGTTAAAAACCCGACGTTAGGTTTAAACATGTGTCACATATCTGGGCGACCTTCTCCACTAAGCTCCATCTTTGACCCAGCAGGTGATCTGGGCTCCTCTGCCCAGTGCTGCTACGTAACTCATAGCCCAGGGGCGACTTCAGTGTTGGATACAATTTTCCTATTTTTGGGCCCACCACAGCACACGAAACTTCAAAGCATTGTATTTACATTTTTAGGTAACGTTAACACTGGAAAAGTCCCATTATATATTGCACATTACATTGATCGACAAATCAGCCTTCCCTTAACACTAATCACACATATATTTGGACACTACTTCTTCAACATATGCAGTCCGGACTCACCCACACGGATTTGGCAGCAATTTAGAATATGTGGTTCCCCAATGGTTTGTAAATGAGGATTTTAATGGGACGATCTTGGGGTGGGGGGGGGGGTAATATATGAAACCAAAAGTATGTATGTTTTGCAAATATCCCAGACTATCAATAATGATAGGATATATGCCGTTTTATGATGTGTATTATTTATTGGGCCTCTTACTACCAAACAACCCTAACCAGGAAAAATATCCGCAAGCCAGACAATGCATAAACAACGATCGTCAAAAAAAAGGTGTAAGACCAGTGTCAAGCATTTTGAGATCGAATACAATGGTGTGCAAACTTTGGTACATTTGATTATCTTTGTTAGCGCTAGCAGTAGCCAAAATAGCCAAATGCTACTAAAACTTCAAAATGGCTATTAAAAGTAGCGAATGCCTATAAAAATTTCCCAAAAATTTTTTATTTTCATGCAGAAATTTAGCAGATTTCAAGTCTGTGTAGAAAAATTGAAATTTTGGCTACTAATTTTAAAATCCTAGCGCTAACCTAGATTATGTTAAATCCACCTCATTCATTTCCATCCATGCACATTGCAACCAGCGATTAAAACACGTTGCTGCCATTCACTTTGACACCCAAATCAAATGTAATTATGTGCGACTGTCCCACAATGCATTGCACCATGTTCAAAATGGCGCTCACCAATACGTGCATGATTTACCAGTGTATTATGTCGCATTTAGATTTGTAACTAACGATGCTAACTGCTGCAAACATGTCCGAGCGGGTAGATTAAAGTTAAGATAGTAAGTCATGTTTTAAAAATAATTTAACGACCGTTTAATGTGGGAACTCAGAGTACGGACCCCTGGAACCTAGCAAAATATTACGATACTGATCACCGAACAACCATAGCTATACAGCTATGCTGTTTCCACGGTCCAAGTTAACCCTCCAGACAAGTTGAAATAAAATGCAGTGTTTGAGTTGACTTTATTACAAAATAACGGCACACGACGGCCACTTTCTCGATAAAGTCTTTCAGGGTCGCTTTTTTCGGGGGGGGGGGGGCAAAGGGCGGCTTGAACCCCTTTTTTTTCAAGTGTCCGAAAAAATATTTAGGGTAGGGCCTTTACTTTACCAGAAACACTCATTAATTTTTTGTGAGGTCTTTAATAGGTAACTTCAACACTTGTTTTAACATGTTTAAAATGGATGTTCTTTCGCCTTTCACACATTACCTCCTTTGACGTAAGTTGAATTTGTTACCTGGGCACAGCCGAAGTCACTTACACATTAATAAATCAGACAGTATGCATTAACTGACAAGAACTGGAATTGAAAAATTCGTTAAAAATCAGGGATCCACAATATCATTAATTAGTGAACAAACTTGTTTACCCCTCCCACTACGTTTCAGAACAATCTCAGTGACGGTTTTGGAGAGGTTTAAAATATCCTTAACACATAAAAATTAGTAGTAAAAAAATAAAATAAAATAAAGTCCCAGCGCCACCTATTGAAAAAAGTAAGGACAGGGACTGTTCAGAATGTCCCTATGCAATTTCAGAGCAATTGACTGAGCGATTTCAGAGAATCATTTTTAAGATTTAGCCAAGACATGAACAAAAAATCACAAACAAATTCAAAAATCCACGAAGCATGACTATTTTAATAAACTTGGTTTAGACTCACCCCAGGTACAATTAAAACCAAATTTAGAGTAAATCTGGCTGACGGTTTCGGAGAAGGGGGAAATGTGAATTGTGGACAGACGGACGATACACCATACTACAACCTCAGCTGACTTGCCAGCTGAGGTGAAAATAATAATCAAGAGAGTGCCCATCTACCCATGACTTGTGGCCGAAAGGTTCATGGGTTCATTAATTATGGATCCAGTGACTCTCCCTTTCTAAACGGAGTTCTGTTCTTGAAAGCTCTGGTGGGAGTTGAATGTGTTCCAGTATTTGGATCTGAATATTGATGCCACTGTGACTACGTACGCAGAGGTGTCTGCCTAGTGGTTGGGTAACATCCTTGTTATTGATGTAATGCTCTTCCATCATTGAAACCATAATACAGGGAAATTGGGCAAAAATACAAGCCTCTAGAAACACCCAACACCTGGGAGACAAAGAGGCTCTCCTTGGTTACAGGTGAACAAACAATCTCAAGTATCTCCTAACACATTCCAGGTATAGGTATCCCAGAATCTGACAAGTGGCATCCATTTCAGCAGTCACAGAACAGAACCCGTGCAACACGCAAACATGTCGTCATTGTCCCAAACTAGATGTGTCGGGAAAAGTCACCAGCACAACCACAGGTCGTACATATGCTACATCTAGTGGGGACCATGGAAACACAATAACCTAGTCAATCTTTTAACATGCTTGCATTGCAACAAACAATATGTGGGACAAACTAAACGTCCCCTGGTGGACAGGCAACGAGAACACTTTTACGAAGTCAAAAGTAGCAAGCACAAACGAAAGGGTCGGCACTCTCAGAAAATGGACGCTTTCTGTCACTGGTCTTTGCTGAGTTTTCACAAAAAATAATAATCACACTGGACTATATATCAGAGAATCGAACTCGTGCGTGGAACTATGGAAATACGAAAACATATTTACCCGCGGTTTGTTTGAAGTGATGCTCACTTCCAACCCCATCTATCGTCTCAAACCCTGTAGGCAACACAATCACCTGATTCATTTCTGGTAACTGTACCTGCAGGACTCCGTTTTTAGCGCCGCGTGAAGCGTGATTTAGTGCGCCTTGTTCTGATGACGTCACGTCTGTTTTTTTAATATTAGACTCCTCCTGTCCCAAGCGTCTGCGCATATTTTTCTTTTGTACTTGCGATACTTGTTGCTGTTGCCCCTTAAACATATCACCATGTTTACTAAGTTTATGTTTCAAAATATTCCCTGAGTGAAGGTACTGTTGTCCACATAATTCGCATTTATATACCACATCTCCATTTTTGTCAGGTATTAATCCAATTTGATGATCCTTCAAGTGAGCGTGAAAGTCTTTTTCTTGTCTGAATGTTCTGCAACAGAGTCTGCATGTTATAAAATGCGTCCTTCTGTGCTTCACAAGAGAGTCCATCCTTCGGAAAACACGCTCACATATATTACATTGAAATCTGTCGCCCTCTTGGTTTCGCCGCTTAGGCCTTGTACAATGTTGAGTCCTGTGTGCGCAAGACGCATCTGTTTTGTATTGAGAAGACGAAGATCCACCTGAATGACAATTGTCAATGATGTTTGGTAACGGCATTGCATTTCCACTGCGGGAGACTCTGTTTTCCGAATCGGTAAAAACGGGAGAATTCCCTCGCACATTGGCATATCTTGTTGTGCAATTGTTCATGCCAATATTTCCAGTTGCGTGTACAGAAGGACTCACACCGGTACTTGCAGCTTTAGACATTTGATGGGGCAGTATAATTGGTCTGACATGGTTTTGTGGGACTATACATACCGGACTATTGTTTTGCGTATTTCCTACAATGAATATTAGGACATTTGATAGAAGAGGGGCCAAGTTCTGGCCCAACTGCATGCTTGGAGTTTGTCCAGACCCAGGAAAAGTATACATCATATATAGTTTTTGGCCAGCTTTGTTTTGAATGGGTTTTGGTGCAAGCCTTTTTAATTTTGGTGGGGAATTTTTGCTGGCATCTGTGGGTGATGCTGGCATTTCTTTTAAACCACTTTCCGGGTGTGAGCATGACGAGGCTGTAATTTGTTTTCTTTCATTTTGTTGGTGTGAAGAAACATCGTCATGAACGCCAATTTCGCTTACTTGTCTCTCACTATCGTAATTACTCGAATCCCTATCAATGGCAGTATTATACTGACTTGAGATAGTTGACTGTGTCTGATTTTCTGACAGCATGCCTTCCTGTAGTTGTTTGTCAACACAAGAAAACAGTAACTCAAAGAAGTCCTGATCAATGCCAACCTCAAAATTGCTCTGTGCGGACCTGCTGCAGACATTTGATGATGAAAATGCATTATTCGTGTTATTAGTCGCCAAATTCCAATCTAAACCGCCCTGTCCATCCCTTGATGGGCATTGTCTACTGGGTGCATCTTTGAGGTGTACCGCGTCATTGCTTGCAGTAACGTTACGGTAGGCTGCTGTGTCGTGGCATACATTTTGATGACTTGAGTCACTGACATATGAAGTTGGACAAATGTTATCATGTAAATTTGAATCCAGTGGATGTATTTTGTCATGTGCAACAAATACAGAGGGTTCTGTAGTATGTGTTTGAATGGTAACGCCTTTGCACCTGCCAGAATCTTGTGATCGGTCCTCATTATCAATGGCAATTGTTTCGCCCCTGCTATACTGGTTCCCTTTACTCTGCTCCTTCGTCTTGGGCACCGGAACGGCTCTAATATTACCTGTTGTCGGGTCAACTTCCAGAGTAGCCTCGATTCCATTTATGTTGACAACCATCCCTTTGCCGATTTCAAATGCCTCTGTTGACATGTTGTTCCACGTCTCCAACCAAAGCAAGCGAGTTTGACCCCCCAACAATTATCTTGGGATGGTCCCCGAACCTGTAATCACAGCACAAGCATCAAAATTAGAAATCACACTATAAATCTGAACCATCGGCTGACTTTCGTGTTAGACGATAAAATCTATGCCAAGTATGAAAATTGGCATTATGAAAGAAAATAATATGACAACAACTGCACTGTACCGATAATTTTATGATCGGTTAGATCCCAATTAATGATTCCCACGTTGACTGCATGTCTAACTGCCTTCTTGCCTCATCACTGGACTAATGTGGGTTAGATTTTCATCATTTCAGTACAAGTCCAAACATCAATAGTTTTGGGAGGTACCGTTACTCGACACCGATTTGAATTTAACCCTAATGCTGGTTGACTGAATTAAACAGAGACAAAATTGATTTCATTTTTTTCAAGTCTCAGCACTTTTTTTGTTGTTTTTGCTTTTTGTTTTGCTGCAATCGTCAAACACCAGGTTAAGTCCCACTATTCTTAATGACACCAGTAAGAACCTGAACTGATACCGATATAGTAAAAACAAATTTAATTAACCTGGATTCCCTACATAGCACAAACATCGCTTATATGGAGGCTCTCCCGACATACCAAAATATAATTGGTTTACATACAAGAAACAAGGACAAATACAGAAGAAAAACACACGAAACTAAAACATGAATTCAAGTTAACAATTTACGGTAAAACACTTTTAATCCGGTTCCACTGTTAAGCTAGTCAACGTATTATACTAACTTGATACTAGAACACAAAAGGGAGAAAACATTAATTCATGTGGAAATCATTAAAGAGCTTTATTAAGCTTTTAAAAGTGTATTAATTGATGGCACTTTGGTCACTAATAAAAAGGGATTAGCAAATATTTTTAACATTTATTTCATAACTATAGGAGAGTATCTTGAAGAGAAATTTTCCACCGATTTCGGCATTTATATATATGTATATCGATATATATATATATATATATATATATATATATATATATATAATTTTTTTTACATTTTTAAGACTTTAAAATTCACTGTAGGTGTTTTTTCTATGTGTGTATGTACTGTCAGCTTTCTAAAACTGGTTGTCAAACTGAGTGTAGTTCCCGAGTCTAAATCTACCTATCTGCTTGTCTGTCTGTCTGTGTTTGCTTACGGCGTTTGTTCATTGCAGCACAAAGGATCAATTTGATATAAATTTTAGTTTCGTCGTGGTCCTGGGTTTCACATCATTTGTTACTTTCATTCATTTATTCACTGACATTGGTTTCTTTGTTGGCATTGTTTTGAAAGCTACAAATTAAGACGGTCCTTTGCACCCTGAAGCCGGCATGTGTCTACAATTGTTATGTGCAATGACAATGTGAACTTTCTGAGGCGGTCCCTCCAATATCAAGTTACAGTTCGCTGTACGTTCCGTACATTAACTTTGCTATCTATCGCTAATTTCATATCAAGATCTGTGCAGTAAACCAGATTGTTACGTATGTAATAGTTGAATGTCTATGTTGAATTATGTGTCTATTAATTTAAATCCAATATCCTCTGTATATGATATATCTTCTAGTCGACTCTTTTCACTTTATATACTTTGTGCATAAAATTTTCGACTTTATTTGCAGTACAAATATTTTGTCAATTGTGTCTAAGGTTCAAGCGCTTAACGAGTAAGACTGGATATGAGGGCAGAAGAAAGCAACTTCCTTGCTTTAAATTCAAGAAAGGTTGCCCAGAAAGCCAATACAGGCCAGACAAGGGGATGGGTATATATATATATATATATATATATATATATATATATATATATATATATATATATATATATATATTACGGATTTTACATAAGATAAGTTGCAGATATCTCCTTACCTTGTGTTTGGGCTTGGTGAGTTGCTAACTTGGTTAGTTTATTACTGTCCCATCGTCGAGTCCTCAGCTCACCTTGACGTTATGATTTTATTTTTCTGTTCATGCAGCAACATGTTAGTGTCGCTCACAAAAACGTTAATCACTTCCTGACGTGACAGTTTTTTCTTGTGCCCTAGTTTGAAATTGCGAAAGACATTTATATTTCCATATATGTATTCCGTCTGATTGTCAGTCTTGACGTGAAACAACAAAAAAAGCTCGTGCTCCGGAAGTCTATTTTGTCGTAATGTGCATTACATCCATGCAATAAAACTGAAACATTTTACCAGTTAAAACTCATTCACAAAAGGACAGAAAGCCAGACGAGTCCTGCACGAATGGTGTTTACTGATTGAATGATAAACTTCATATTACCAGGGTTAAGCCTTATATCATCCGAAAGTCGTCTTTATAGATGGAGCATACATCCGAACATAACACCAGGACATGATATTCACATATTCATTTATTATTAGGTAATTCAAGAAGATACACATTATGTGCCACTCTGCAGTGATGAGACGCAGTCAGTCATAGTTCACTTGCGTGCCCTATAATACTCAAAACACTACGCCTATGGTTGAACATTTTCAAATAGAAAATAATGCGAAACTAATCAAATAGTAAATAGATTTGTGATTTCGACAGAAACATCAGCATACGTGAGAAAACAAATACACTCTGTGATGTAGTAAATACTTTAGAGTATACATGTTAATAAGGCATTTTACCATAGGCATGACGTACAACACAATTATGTGTCAGCGCTTTGTGTGTTTTGAAAAATCAGACAAAAGACTTAATGCTTTAGCTCTTTCAGTACTGGTCATGACTGAAGTCGATCTATTTAAATGAAACTAGTCTGCATTAATTATCATTAGGATCCAAGATTCGTATTCCTCGTAAAAGGACCTTTCATTCAAGTACCGGTAAGCCTATAGTGAGGCCTATAGTTCCAAAGAGAAAAGCTGTTGACTCAGTCAAATATTTGGCCCTGAAATAGCTAAAGCAGAGCGCCATTGACTCCCAGTATATCAGATTTCCTAAACTAATTCGTCATTACATTGTCAACAATTCTTTATCTTCTCAGAAGTGAGCTATTTCTGAGTGAAAACTGCTCCAAAACATGTTTAAATAGCACAGTATTCTAAAGAGAGCAGTCTTAAAAACATACCCAATCTCTAATTCTAGGGGCCTCTCAAGACAGGTACTACTGTGCAGCAAAGTGGTCTCTCAAGAGAGGGCGGTCTCTTAAGACAGGGACCACTGTGCTATTTTATGTGGCAGTTGAGGACAAAACTCAACACAAAACCAACTGTATAGTATACAATGATGTCTGTCTCGACAATTCTCATGAGAAACTATCCTTTCTCGAGAGACCACTTTGTGAATTCCCAAATCCTATTCTTGTTTCCATGTTTTTAATTGCATAGATAGACCACTTGCCTTTTAAGACCACTTTTAATCTGGTACTCTGGTTTCCCAAGGCACAGACTACATCATTATATTATCTGCGATACGAAACCTCCCACTCCTGAGATACCACTTTAACGAATCCCCAATGCTCGTTTTACAATGTCAATTTACCTGTCATGGGAGATCACCTGTCTTATGGAACCATTGAACTTGGGAATGAGAGTGATCTCTCAAGGCAAGCACTATTGTATGATGACATCTACCATAAGAGACTTTACTTTCTTGAGAGACCATTTTGCCAAATCCCAAATTTTTACCATGATTATTTTCCTGTCATGAGAGACCACCTGTATCAAAAGACCACTTTAATATGGTAATGCAGGTGGTAGCTCTAGCAAGAATTAGTGTATTTTAGCATTGGCCATAAGAGACCTCCTCCTCTGGCCAGACCCCAAACCTAATTCCTGTTATATGTTGATGTACCTGTTATGTGAGCCAATCTT
This sequence comes from Hermodice carunculata, assembly GCA_964020975.1. NCBI lineage: Eukaryota > Metazoa > Annelida > Polychaeta > Eunicida > Amphinomidae > Hermodice > Hermodice carunculata. The sequence continues at coordinate 66,535 of CAXHWN010000556.1, forward strand.
AAAATAATATCATTTTCAATTTGGAAATAAAAAAGGTCTCTCCAGGCAGAGCTACTGTATAGGGGACATTTCCAGTAAGAGACTTCCTTCTCTTGAGAGGTCACTTTGTTGGATCCCTAACAATATTTTTACCATCTGAATTTACCTGTCATGATAGACTACGTTCTAAAAATACCACTTTAACATAATGATAAGGGAGATGTGTCTAGATATGAGCTGCTGTACTGCTGTCGATACAAAAAATATTAAAACATAGGTCACCCTTATGGGTAACCGGATTGCAGTTTCCTAGTAGAGCTGGCCTTTCATACAATCATAGAAGGCATTGTTAAGTATACCTGAATACATAGAATTTCAAAACAGGAGGTCTTTCATTAGTGTGGTTACTTAAGACAGGGAATCTGGATTTGGTATTTAAGACCATCCCTTCTACTCAATTGTGTCACAGAGCTGTTGATTTTCAGGCTTGTTAAAGTAACAATTAAATTTATTGGAAGGGTGGTCTCAAGGATTGAACTGGTCTTTCATGACAAGTGGTCTCTATAGGAGGTACCAAAATAGTTAAAAACAGTTGAAAGCTATAAGTTGTCCCAAGGGAATGATCACAAAACAATAGTTTTTTGCCATGAGGGTCTACTCGATTACCACTACAAGTGGTCTAAATCAGACAGGTGGCCTTTTATGACAGGTAGATTAACATGTAAAAGATATGATTTGGCAATCTCCCATGTGGTCTCTCAAGAAATGGTTGCTTCTTGTAACAGGGTCAAGACAAGAATCACTTCAACCTTTTGCCTGTATCATAATCAGCTAGGCATTTTGGACTATAACCTGCTCTAAGTCAATATTCGTCTCTGTTTTGTGAATAAAATTCACTATTTTGCACATGAGACATCACCTCCAAGCAAGGTATGTCTTTCTCCAGTGTATTGGTGTGGTGAAAGTGTATAATTAGGCGTTTTATGATCTGAAACAACTTTTTGTACCTAAATGATATGAGGTCTTAATCATTGTAAAGGCATGGACTGTTGTCACTTGATTCTCCTTGTAACAGTGCTGCCACCAGTGGTGACTAACGCTGACAGCAGCAGTTCAAGTTCAATAAACGTAACTTCAGTTGATAAAGTTCATGTATGATGATTCGCGTGGCATTCTTGTAGCTGTACGCTCTTATAGATATGCAACAACACAACACCCAGTCTCTACACCAATTGATAATTATGTTTACATTGGAGATGAGTATGGTAATAGAAAAGAACTAGATATGCCTTCAACGCAAAAAGTTGACTGAGGGGTCCGCCATTTGCTCAAATTAGGTCATGGTGACACCAAAATCTAATCAGTTCATCTTGCCAGATAAGCATATTGCCAAATTTGAGCAAAATACATGGTGGCATTCTGTAGATATCGCGGTAACGAGAATGTGCACATCTGGACGGACGGAAATCCGGGCGGACGGACAACCCGAAAACATAAACGCCCCCGCCCCCATGGGGCAGACCCTTAAAAATATTAACAATTAAAGCCTTAAGATATTACAGCACGGATAGACATAATACAGATAGACATAATACATCACGTATTTAGTTATCTAAACGTATTGCTGAAAGTGATAACCATGTTTGCAGCGTGTTCTTCATACGCACAGCACTAGGTGACATAGAGAGATTGAAACAATGACAAATAGAGTCAAACAAACCAATGTTTTAAAGTTTTTTGTAGCTGGTAAGTAATGTGCCTTTTATGTGGTTATGCAATCACATATATACAATTGACAAATCTATTCAGATTTCAATAGGACAACATAACCTGGCATGATGTATGTACCAGTGATGGCATATACCAGGTTCACACGATATTACGTTGCTGCTAACAAATAACCAGTTGAAACATGTGGTAACTTCATTTATAGAGGTTTGTATACTTACCAAGATTAGATTCAATGACAAACTGTGTCAAACAGACTACCCAGCTAATAAATAAAGTCGTATCCTTTCTCTTTCGGTGATGCACATGCATGTATCCAACAATCTCTCTCCTTCTCGATGATGATGATGATGATGATGATGATGATGATGATGATGATGATGATGATGATGATGATGATGATGATGATGATGATGATGATGATGATGATGATGATGAAGGATTCTCATGATATTATGGATATACATATGCACAGAGGATCATTCATGGTGGTTACCTAATACATGTACATGACTAAACCCGGTGAAATTGCGTGTGCACAGCAGCATTTATGCCGAGATTCTATGCAGAAGCAGCCATGCAGGCAGAGCGAGCAAGCAGTATTAAAAGGGACCACACAACAACCAGTCTCAACAACAACATCAAAAGGGCACGAGAACTGGGCTTGTATGAAATATAAATTGATGGAGATAATAACATGTATTATTTCGTTACATTCCTGAGTGTCACTTGTGGTAATGGCAAAAAAATCCCGAGAAGCAATACGAGTACACATTTGGTGGCACATTATGAATAAAAGTCGCAACATAGTATTCTGTGAAGAGACACCAATAAGTTCCACAGCTGCACAAGTGGCGCATTCAATCCAGCCGATTATTGTTTGGGTAAGTGTGGAGGAGGAAGCAACGCAATAAGTTTTTAGAGTCGCACACCCGGGTATCAATGCGATGTGTGTGGAACAAAGGAAGGAGCGAGGAGAAATGTGAAGAGGCCACTTAAAACAACGATCATGTAATAAGCTTCAATATCACGAGGATGCTTTCGTGAAAAGAGGAAGTCAGTCACTAATCTTCTGCTTTGCTTACAATAGCCTCATCAAGCCAAACACAAGCAAACAAACGTATTTTAAACTTAGCAAAATTTAGGACTGTCGAATACCGAAAGCGCTTCTTGTGATTTTACGGTTTTTTGCGATTTATCGCAAGCATACGACACATATTATAAACTAGATTTTATCTTATTGACTTCTGAACGTAAAGACAAATATACTTATAAGGGAGGATAGTTTGTCAACACTGTATGCCCCTCATTAGTGGTCTCTAATTTTACTGTACCCTATTGTTTGTGGAAGTATATGTTAATTGCCGAGGAATGCATCATATTTTATGTGGATAAAGCTGCACATTAAGTTTAATTGGAAATGATTATTAAAGCATGCAAGGATGATTGATAAATATACTACTGACCGTTGAACTCCATAGAAAAATAGTATTATAACTTTCCATTCGCAAAAAATGATGATTAGTCGAAATAATACAGTGACGTCACAGATAGATTTTAATAAATTGATCTAGATAAATATTTTTGTATTCTATTAATCCTTTTCTGCCCTTACGTATCCATGATTGCACACAAATAAATAAAAAACAACAACATATAATTGTAAACGATATCTTGAATATTTCTATTGACATATATTTCAACTAAGTCAATCAGATCTGTTTCGTCTTGAAACCAATCATGTGAAAATGCTTGCCACATGCATTAGTACAGGATCGTGTGGTATTGGGAGGAATTGTGCAGGTGGTTTATCATTGAGAGGAACGTCAGGCATTAAACAGACAGTAAAGGGAAAAGCACCTGTCCTGTGTGGTCATATAAATTACATGTAAAGAGTATAGATTAAATTCGTCTTCAGTTACAGCATCACCAGAGGGAAAAAGACTTGTGCGCTCATTGGCGTGTCTTTGCAATTCAGCGGCCTTTGCTTCACACAGTTTGTGATTGTTGCTTTGTTTTGGCAAAAAATTGGCGCCTCGTAATATTAGCATACCTAGAAAGGTAATTTTAGATGGACAAAACATTTAAAATATGATAAAGCAAACGTTTGCCATCCGTCCCATTTTAAATGCTGTTATTCCATGTTTTGGCATAAAAAGGTGGCATTGATCGTGCACACATTGCTTCATCATCATCAAAACACGTGTGATATGGAGCCACGTGGAATTCCTGGCTGGTTGGAAGATTTCCCATTCCATTATGCTATATAAGCGTCAATGTCGTGGCCAAGCCCATGTGGCCTCTGGCATCTATGTCCATCGCGTTATCGTATGAATGTTAAAGTACGTGGTCTTCCGACAGGGACAAACATTCTTAATAATATTTAAAAATGCAAATCTTCTTTCAATTTCCAAAGGGCATATGGCAATTTTATCCAAAGCGGCTTAATTGGAAGCTTTTTTTGCCGAGACCGAGAAAACAAAATCCGTCAAAAGTTTGTGTTCAGGTTCACAATTGAAAGAGGCTTTTGGACATGGAGGTTACAAACAGTAGAAAGACCACTAAAAGACGCGTCGACCACATCTCGCAACCATAAAGTAATACTTTGTTTCACACCTATAACAACTGACTTCTAGCTAAAGGTAATAATAACTAGACAAGTGTGTCATTTGCACGACTTTTCTGAGAGATTACAGAACTGGGTCCATTTGAACTGAAAGGCCCATTTTCTTTGTGATGGTCAAAGTACAGGTGAATGCAATGGCACAATACGCAAAGTAGAGCATCAGAGGTTAAAAATATAGATCAATGCGGATTCTTAGATTGTTGAACAACATGAAGTTTAAAGAATTAACGAATGTTATCGTCCTAAAGTCATGTACAAATGACATGGTATAACACGGAAACACTGCTCATAGTCGTGGTTCCTTGTGCCTTAATTAAGAAGAAATCCCTTCGCACTTTCGGAGTCGTGGTTTCGTAATCACTGAGGCAAAAGAGCACAGCGCGTTATACAAGCTTTCAGCTAAGATCTTCGATGTTCTGGTGGCTGGTGGCTTATGAAGCCTTCTTATGACTGAAGTACCACAGTAGAAATACGTAAGTTGTGTAATCTACTCTTGACAAATACAAAACGTTATGCCCTGTAAAATGTTTGTGGCTGTGTTCTACTCTTGACAAGTACAGCATATTAGTCCCTGTCAAACTTTCGTAACCACTCAAACGTGCAGAACTTCGCTAGAACACAGTTCGCAGGTTACGCAGTGACTGGTATCTTGGCAAAGGGTTTCAATAGACACTTGTAGATCTTGAACGATTTCTTGGCAGCAAATGACTTAGTTATTGATTTTAACAATAAAAATGTAAAGAATCAATCGTAGCAATATTTCATTCTAACCATATTTTGAATCATCAAAATATGAATTGTATTCAGATTTAACTGTCCGGACAATGGACCCACTGATGTCGATCACAACAATTGGAATCATTATATGACTGGGAGCCTCTAGCTCCGGTTCAACCAATTCTCTGGCCTTCGTTATGAAACACAGCTAACCCTCCGTAGGGAAGGCTACAACCACTACTAGGGGTATCACTCATTCTACTCCTTTAAAAAATTACTACAAAATTAGACGTTTCTGTGCTTCAGCAATCTATTGATGTCTTGTGATAGTTTAATACGATATCAAGGTTATCAAGACATTCACATATGTATCCTAATGGCTGTGTAAATCCATCACTTTAAGATGCAATACACTGTTAAATCACTTTGTTTATCCATGGAGTCAGTCAGACGAATTAAAACCTATGTTAAGCACAGAATCACCACACGAGTTTCCAGTACACTGGGAGGTAATAGTGTGCTAGGGGTCGTGGGGAACACGAGCTTTCAGACTCGCTCAGCAATAAGCTAAATCACCATCTCAGCTGAGCATACTCAGTCGCACTTTTACCCCTTAATGGATCAGTGGTCTTTAGGGATAAATTCTGATGAATTACATAGAAGGTAATAGTAGCCAAACCAAAGCATATCAACAGAGATGTTTTGGGAAAGATTTCACCTCGGTAGAAGTCTCTCCGGTATTTGTTTTCTTTATGTTCAAAATTCTGTTGGATTATTTTCAGGAAAATATCCACGAATTTTCCAAAAAATGGAAAGTTTTGGTACTGGTTACCTGGTTACCAAGGAAACTTTTGTGAGTGAATGAGGGGAGGTCACTTCCCGTCTCTAATGATCTTTGATCCACATTCAGCCCTTGGCCAGCTGCTCTGAGATATGAACTTAGCTTATTGATTCCATGCGTGTCAGAAGAAGGGATAGTTCTTTTATCGACTACCAGGTGGGGGAACTGCATGTGGTTTGTCAGCCCGGTTGTTGGCCCCGGGGGGAGTGGGGGCAGCTTTCGCTGTTCAGGTGGGGAAAAGGATCGACCAATTTCGCTTTCTATCCCAGTTGTAATGACCAAGCAGTTTTTCTTTATACTTCTCCTAAATTGACACTTTAAATAAACGATTTATAATTTTGTCGGCAGCCCAAAATGCTTTTTTGTACTTCGTCTGGAATACAAAAACATGGCGGACATGAACCATGATGTCATCAACTGTATAAAGAAGATCAACATGGCTTGAGTTAACATGGGCTGTCCTATATGGTTGTGCAGCTTTAGCAAACGTTGTCCTTGCTGCACATCAGGCGAGGGTGCTAGTACTTTGTCAGGTACATCATAACCGTTTATTACAGTAACTACTACATGAAGTTTCTGGAAGTTCAAGTCTGGAGTGTATGGACATTATTATTTACACGTCTGCTACAGATGCTTCACTTTCATAAGGCTGTGTCTGCGCCAAAGGCGGATTTGGATGATTCAACAGAATTTTCACGTTGGGAAAAATATCATCACCATCATAAAGGGGTGCCACAGAAAAGACTATAGCCCATGTAAACTTTCATATAATAGGGTGAAGGTTAGCACTGGTGGGTTCACCATTAATTGTTAGTAGCCCCAATCATATTCCTTTGTGTAGCAGCACCAGAATGGAAAAAGAGTCGATCAGGGGAACAACTTTGTGCAATATAGATATAAAAGAAGTATTTAATCATAAATGATACACTATTACATGCCTGAGTATCCTCTACAGTCGCTCTACATGTCCATGAATTTGAGTTTAAATTTAAAATTCAAGAAATATGTGCAGAGTGAACAGTGGCTTTTGGCAATACAATTTCCAAGCGTTCTTAGCAGTTCAGTTTGTTGGCACCAGCACACCACTAAAATAGTACCCTTCAATTTACTATATGGACCCCTCTCTTCCCATCTACGAAGGGTTTGCCTTAAAATCTAACATAACAATCAGGTTTTAGCCACAAGCAAAGCGAATTACTCATGTACACTGCATGAAGATTCCATTGAGTCTGTGTGGTTTGTGGCATCTTCAGAGAATATAATTTGCAGTACCAACCTGGGCTGCAGAATGTTCACGGGAAACTTTCTCTGTGACAACACAAAGTCCCGCTTGCCCGAAAAATATTTCCATGTTTTGGTATCTTTCACATTTGTGTCGTTGTATCCAATTTATTGCTGCATGAGGGGTCGCACATTTGTACCTTCCACTTCAAACACCTGCTTCTCAGGCACGATGCTGTCGAATAATATAGGACCCCAGGGCCAGATGAATTTACATCATGAAAGCAAAATGATCCATGGGTAAAGGGCTTCACTTTTATTACACACAGGGACAACCTGAATGATTGCCCTCATATTCTGATAGATACGGATCCATAGATACTGATCACCAACAACACCGTCTACTGAAAATACTGATCAGGGTTAGAAGGGAGAAAACAAAACAAGACGCCCCGTATGCTCTTTTCCCGTTTTAAACGCCTTCGGATGACTCGAGATATGTAATCCACACACAAAAGGAATCGTCACAATCTACTCTCTCGATCCCTACCTAATAGGGTTGTCTGACGTATTTTAGCCCACTTTGGTCATTCAATTCCTCGTGGAGCCTCTCGATTCCAAGTGAGCCTTTCTTCGTTGAACGGAAGTGACCTAGGCATACGGACTCGAATTTTTCCTTCGCTCTGATCGGTTGCCAGCGATCCTGTGCAGCTAAGATTGTTACGCCCTAGGGGTGGGGTAATGGTTGGACAATTCAAATTTTCCATAAAGACTCAGCCATAAACCTTACAATAAAAATACTTTACAACTCATTCATCAACTCGTCCACAGAAATGTGGATCTACTATAACGCCGCAGTCAATGATAACAATATTACCAGTGTTAGTGTAGTACAACTCACTACTTTAATCAAAGAAAAAGTGAAATGTTTCCAACATATTTAATTCACAATTTAACCAATAAAAATTTAGTATTATCATCTCTTTGATTAGACTTAATGGAGATAAGCAGATCTTGGTCTTGACGAAGGTAGCGATTAGTGTCTTTGGCCTTGATGCGATAGGACTTATCGGATTGTTTTTCCATGAAGAAATGAGTAGAGTCATCCCCAGGTTGAAATCTAGTGGATAGCAAGCGATCCCCAACAGTGTTTACATGTAGGTAACAGTCGCATGCCTTGACCTTGATCCTATATGCTCCGTCCGGTAGCTTTTCAAAGTAGAATACCGTGTGGTCGTCAAAAGCAACGTACCTGGTGGATACCAGTTGGTCATTATCACCATCCTCGTGAAGATAACGACCGCTTCCTACCACCTTGATACGATATCGCCCATGTAATGGGTCTGGATCTATACAAATAAAAGCAACGATTAAACTGACTGTTGTAAGAAGACTGAGAAATTTTGTAAGCCTGTTACCTGCAAACGATGCAGAACTGGACATTATCCAGTCACAGACCGGCATTAGTTTTAGTTGATAAGAAGTAACAAAGCACTTAAACTGCAATATAATAGAGAAATTATTTGCATCCTTAGCCCGACCATGTGATGGCATTTTTTTAACTTCAAGGGCAATGTGGTTACAGCAACTCCACACTACATTATTAATATACAAAGCCTCGATCACAACATTGTTTAAAGAAAAACACCCATGGACATTATGATAAAGGTACTATAAAAACTTATCTTTTTTTCTTCTCTCACTTTTCTTTTCGGTGAGTTCCAGGTCAGCCCAAAACAGGTAAAGTCATGCTATTAAAATGGCATAGATGTGAAAATCAAATTTATACTTACATGGATTGAAGAGTGTTTTGGTGACGACGGGCCATCCTGCCTGATCCCAGTACATATTCCGTGCTATAATCCTGGCTCTCCCCGTCTCATGCTCCCCGTCGTAATAGTGGAAAGTAAACACATACTTCGTCTGGCCTCTTTGGTCATATTCAAAAATTCCTGCATGACCGGGGCCAACATACCTTCCATCTGATTTTATTACTAAAGTTCCTTTCCCCTTCAGCATAGAACCACCGTCTCGATCTGTATATGGCCCCTGTGGATGTTTGGACCGACCAACAACTATATAGTATGTGCTATCCTTTACACAACACGCGCCGTAATTAACAAACAAGTAGTAAAAACCGTCATGCTTATGGATGTATGCGGCTTCTACATTGTTACTTTCTGTGTCGCGTCTCATGGACACGCGGCGATAGCTCCGATTTTTGCTGGACCAGCCTGGTTGTGCAGCAGAAATAAGATGCCCTGTGTTTTTGTCCAACTGCACCACGTAGATACCCCCAAAATGAGACCCGACGACCAACCAGAGTCTTCCATCGTAACCTTCAAAGGCTGCTGGATCAATAGCGAACGGACTTCCATCTGAGATTGGCCTTCTTGCCCTTTTTGAGCATAGAACTGGCCCATCATCTTTCCATATTAGGCCTTTCGGGGCGGTTCCAGTAGCAATGGCACGACCAACACATGCTGACCCATCGTCAAGAACCCAATCTGTCGTGCACCAATACATGGTTCTATTGTTGAACATACCGGGGGCCGTCCCAGCGTCATGAGGACTTCCATCCAATTTCAGGCCAAGTTTTGTGTCAAGCCATCGTGGCCTGTTTTCATCCTTCAAAATGTAATGATAAGGATCGTGCCCAAGACCATTGTGCCATTTCCCATCAACTGGATCTATGTAAGCAGATTCTAAGCCGCTGTAATACACGATGAAGTAGGGACCATCCTTTACCATTCTTGCAGGGTCGTGTCCAAAAGGTCCATCTTCAAGGTCAAATATTTCTTCAGGATTTCCAAGGCTTATTGTCAAGCAAAAGATAACAAACACGGCAAAGCTACAAAATGTTGCTGTGCTCATCTTTGTTTCTCCGTTTGAAACAAACCTCAAATATAAATCACGAAATCTCGTGTTCCAAGGAGGGCGTAAACTGAAAAAAAACAATCAGTTTTGATAAGATAATACTGTTTAAGGATATGGCATGGATAATTTCAGAGTGTCCCATTGCAATTGTATAGTCTAGGTCTCATAACTCACATGAACACAGAATGGTAGCACTCCTGATAAAAGCTTTTTAATTCTATGATTTCAGCTGTTGTCCTAGCATTTTAGTATGAACTTTCATTATGATACGTTTTATGTGATATTTATGTTTGATTAGCATATCATTTGCATTTGTGGATGTTCGAGTTGTATTATTACAGTGTGCTCTTTCTTTATTTTTTATTTCGATGTATTTTATACTTTTCCTCGAGTTCGGGGGTGAAATATACTATTATTATTATTATTATTATTATTATTATTATTATTATTATTATTATTATTATTATTATTATTATTATTATTATTATACACCTTCATGGCGGGACTGCGGACCAGAGCTCTATGGCTTGCTATGGTCGGCGTTCTAGTCATATATTACATGCATCTCAGGTGTAATGTAGGGTGGGTGGAGGGGTGTGTGGCCGGGTCAGGCGTGGCGGCTTCTCAGCGGGTCACGGGCCTGCATGATGCCGGCGCGTGACTCGCTGGGTGGCGGGGCGCGGCCGGGCCTAGTCTGCATCTCCTGCTAAAGGAGAGCTGAAGGCGACCATATATTTATTTTTACGTATCTTAATTTGGTGTTACTTACATTTATTCTTATGTTGGTCTATGTGTATTAATTCTCTTTTTTTACACCATGATTATAGGTACACAGTGAGGTATTGCGATTCGTGACATTATTTCGATGTCCCATTGATCTGCATTTAACTTTCTCCGTTCGCGGGGGTTCAATAAACTATTATTATTATGATGTGTCTGAAATTTGAAGGATATGTCCCATACGCTCGATCACATGGAAAACTACAGAGAGCTTGGATTCCTCGATAGTAGTATGCACAACAGGTTTTCTAAAGAATTTACAAAATCTAAGTCAAAACACACAGCTTACCTGGTCTATAAAATAACACTGTGGTAATTGTCGTTTTGCGTTACTATGGACGGTTTTAGAGTTCATATATGAAAATGCATTGCACACAATGATGTCGTCATTGCCACATCAAAATCGTATTTTGAACACAACAAGTCGGCGTCAATTCGACCAAATTGAAAGGGTTTCATTTAAAAACATGGGCCTAAGATTCGAAAAACTGACATAACTTCAAGTTCAAAGTTCAAAGCTCATTTTTTGCGTTCGTGTAAATTACCTTTTAAAACAGAAATATAAACCTTCACAGAGCCAGTTTAAGGAAGATTTGGTCAACCTTTAGGAGAATGAGAATAGGCTATGAATTAAGTAGAAGTAACAGTATCAAAAGTTAGTATTGAAACACAACTCTCAATGAGAGAACTGTCACGTAGTATAATACAAAAATAGTAGTTAATATTAAAAAAACACAATTGCACGATCAGAATTGCGATTGTAGAGTACAAAGTCTTCATTAAACGAAAAAAGTAGCAATTAGTAGGTGAAAGGTTGCAATGACAAGACCAACATTGTACTGAGGTGTACCGGGTCAGCCGCTCTACCATATGGATATGGCCACAAGCAGTGAATGGAATTCTTAAAGCCTATTAAAAAAGCTGTTTATTACAAGTCTTTTATCATTTGCCTGTGCTTCGTCTCAGCTTGCAGTTTATTATAATATATTACTGCAATTTGTTTCAATCAATGTACCTAAATGTTATCATACAGAACTTGTTAAAGCCATCAAAAGAAATCCCTAAAACACCATGAAAATTCTAATTTGTTGGCCAAAACCTTTGTGTTACTTACATTTGTTTCTTTGTTTCCTCCTAAATGTGATCTTTGTCAACAGCATGAACACCTTGATAAAATGCTGCCCATATCTGAACACGAAGCCTGTCTTACATAATTCTATCTATGTCAGTAATAGACAGGGTGATTGTATCTCCATATGTGGTAGCTGTTTACTCAACTCTTACCACATCAACTAGGCCAAAAAGAACAGAGCAGTCTACACACACACACACACACACACGCACACATACATACATACATACATACATATATATATATATATATATATATATATATATATATATATATATATATATATATATATATATATCCATAAATTACTTAATAAGTATATTAAGATATAAAACATTCTGGATAATGGTTGCCAAAAAGGTGTATATGAGAGCGGGGTGTTTTCACTGTGGTTCTCTGTCGCGCGGTCTGTGAGAGGACCGTCTTGGGATATTGACACACTCAGAACGTACGGAAAAACAATATGTACATTTCATCATTGATTTTGTAAATCTTGATCAATACTTAGACAATAAACGTACCTATGTTGAGTCAAACGTGTATTGGTATATTGACAACCACGGCGAATGACACAATCTCTGTAACATTTAATTTTTGTGATGGCCCATTCTCAGCAGGAGCTGACACTGGCATGTACAGATTGGAACTCCGCCTTACGTTCGCCGACTTTTTCTACAACCAAGGAAGCCAACGTACATACTTTATAAAGTCTCTCAGGCTCTCTGTAATTAAATTTGCCACCATTGTTTCCTTGTTAGGACAAAATTTAAACATGTAAACGTATTTAACGGATCTAACGTCACTGCTATCCTGTTAATTGTAAGCCTACTGTTTCATGTTTCATCCATGAATTTGAATGTCATTTTCAGTATAATTTTACAGTGCTGACCCAATATGACAAGCCAAACCTAAAAAATAATTTATGAATTATTCAGAGAGTATTTAATTTTTTGCATTGAGTTTACAAATACGGAACTTTCTACAGAGTTTTGAGTTCCTACAGCGAGTTTCGTCCATTAATTCCCTGCAGGGAATTAACTCATTGCACAGAATTAAAACTCTCTGCAGAGAATTAAGATATCTCAGTACAGAAGTTAGAACTATCTACACAGAATATTAACCCCTCTGCAGGACACTTCGTTCATAAACATTCTGCAAAAAATGAAAAGTGCTCCTACATGTTCGTGTAACTTTGTAAATATTTACAAATCATAGCGCTTGATAGACTGTGCTACGTCTTCTCCGGATGAAACTTGAAGTCGACTGCTACTGCATTCCCGAGGGTGCATTGATGCCGATATTGGCGACAAAGTTGTATCATAACAAATACATTTAGTTTTTATGACGATGATGTGAATCAGGGCGCACGACCAACCAATGTCAATATCCGGTTGCTGGATCCCTAAACACTTCGCAATTGAAATTACCACAATGGCAGCATTGTAGGCTTACATCCACGTTGGTTAATCAAACATTTCACACACGGACGGGCATGGAGTTAAACTGTGGACCTGGTTAATATGATCTAGTAACAAGGTGTTTGTAAAACATTTAATCATTTCACTTTACAATATGTATTTTTTCGGGTATATATTTTGTTTAATTGGAATTTCGGCTGTGTTTTGCCTCTATTTTCACATACTAATATTAAAGAGGGCATCGTGGTTTCTGCTGTTAGGGGCTGTTTTGTCAAACTTTTTCTAGGACACCAATAGAACCAATTTTCCGAACACGGAATCCTCAATTACTTTACGCCATTTTCCCGATACATTGAGCCAAATGTTCGCTTATATTGTGTTTTCTGTCGCGAGTCAGAGTCAGCAAGGTTGGAACGAGAAACAAACTACGCAGAAGGGATTTGACTTGCATCAGGATGAAGGTTTGGGTCTTGTTGCAAATGGGATGGAGGGACTCCCAACAACTGTGTAATGGGGCTCTCAATAAAATATAGAGAATCTTTTTCTGTTCATGCAAGAGCAGACCTGCTCCATGATGCGAAATGTACCTGACAGGCCATAGTTAACACTAGTGTGGCAGAGCTGTCGGTGCAGCATGACTTAGACTGGTGTCTTAGCTGGTATGTTTTTGCCTGAGGCTATGAGTCTGCTGAGCTGATCAGTCTCAAGGGAGCATAGGCTCTGGACATCTAGGCAGAAAAATCCTGAGTGTACCCTCTGTTAAAAATAGACTACATGCAGTACTGAGTTGGCCAGAACCATCAAAATTTGGTTTTAACTCCTCAATGACTATTTTTCACAATTTTGTCAATTTTGAAACAATGTGTGGATATGTGTCATCTCGGTGGCCACTTTCATGTCTTTGTTTCTTTTAACCAGTAGGATGAAGCCTGTTCTTCATAGCTAATACTGAAACAGTATAATAATAATAATAATAATAATAATAATAATAATAATAATAATAATAATAATAATAATAATAATAATAATAATAATAATAATAATCATTTATTGGACCTCCACTTCGGGAGAATTAAAGATATAAATACATCAAGATAAAAGTACATGCACATCAGGATAAAAAGAACTGTTAAAATATACAATGTACTGGCCAGGTGCTATGCTTGGGTTGCACCGGGTATAGTGATTGTCTCGGTTCACAGGTACATGTACATGTAGTTTCGTGACAGCTTCTGTTAAAATTTGTTTATGTAATGAACGGAGAAAGACAGTTTGGCACTGTAGAGAGGTTTCACTGTATAGATAAACGCTGCAAACCCAGCCATTTCTTTCTTTCTTTCTTACCAATTTCTTTCTTTCTTTCTTTCTTCTTTACCACCAAGTTGGTCCAGAGGTTTTCTCAGACAATATTTTTATGAAAACCACCAAACTTGCAATAGTGACTGACCTAACAAGTGAAATTGCGCATCTCATTTGCAATAGCCATGATGTTTAACATTATTCAAATTAGGGGCAAGTAAATTTTCAAAAGCTCCATATCTCCCAAACATTTCCAGATAGACTCAAAATTTCAATGTGCATATGTAGGTTTGTGACGCCTGCCAGTATAATGGACAGTATATAAGTTGTAGAATTTCAATTATGCCCATAAGGGACATTGAATATTTTGAAAGTTGAATATATCCCAAACTATGAAACATAAATATGCTATTTCAAGTTCAATTTATACGTTTGTGGCAAATCAGCATCCAATGAAGAATGAAACAAAGTAGTATGATTTTGATTAATGCAAATCAGGTGAACATGCAAAATTTAAATCTTAAATAGCTTCAAAACTATCATAGATAGAGGTGCTATTCCTACTTCAATTTATGTGTTTGTGGTGTAGTCCCATCTAATGGACCATAAACAAAAGTTGTAGGTTTTAAATTGCAAATTAGGCAAATACACAAAATAAAAAATCTCGAATAGCTTCAAAACTATCATATATAAACTAGAAGGTTGGCATACTGTATACTTTCACTTAAAACTTTCCATTCGCAAAATATAAAGGTAAATTCATTAATATTGTTGTTTAATCTTCTCTTCATTATCATCAATTTGCTTGCCCCGTAGATGCATCATTTATTATGTTTTGATATAAGAAACAGCTTGGGCGTGGACACACAGAAAGAAGAGAGAGAGAGAGAGAGAGAGAGAGAGAGAGAGAGAGAGAGAGAGAGAGAGAGAGAGAGAGAGAGAGAGAGAGAGAGAGAGAGAGAGAGAGAGAGAGAGAGAGAGAGAGAGAGAGAGAGAGAGAGAGTCGAGCCCACAAAACTTAAATGATGAAGGTTGTTGGTATTCATAGCTGTACGATGACTCCTCTCGAGACTTTTGTAGCTCACAGAATAAATTAACTCAGGATATTAAGAATGACGACAAAAGAATTCCATTGTCCTGTAATTATGCTGTTTTTGCATATTGGTGTATACTTTAATTTTATGATACAATTTTTCATCGATTATTTTTTTAAAGAAAAGCTGAAAAAATGTGCAATCCGATACCCTTGTGTAAACAAGCTTATAAAATCCTTAAAAATAATCATATCGATTTGCAATTTGTGTCTAACACATGTATTTATCAATACAATAAATAAAATGTGTAGTTTTGAAGGTGAACTGTGAAACATAGTTTATCTGTGCAACGCCAAAGTCGCGGGGCGTTGTGCGCGGCCCAATACCCAACGCTCCGTAATATTCTTATATATAGCTTCCTTTTTTATTGTCCATATTTTCAAGTACAAATACAAGGCGTTTCGGACGATCCTAAACAATGTGTGTTAGCCTTTAGCCGTTTTTTATTCATTTGGCGACTCGAAACAAACATGGGCCAAAGCTCGAAATAAGCGATATTGCATTGCCATTTGTATTGTAAATTGAGGGGTTTTGCCACTTAAAATGGATAAATTTGTTTGTTTGTTTTTGTACTATTTTGAGTCAGCCATCGCTTTGCTTCAACATCGGGACTTTCGTCTTTTATTTCGATCCAGAAAAGTGCGAGAATCTCGTAACTTGCAAGGTGTCCGGTTGCCCCAGCCAAGTGATTAATACGCACGAGATGAATACGGCGATTGAACCATGTGGTTTTCAGAACCATTACAACAGCGCTGCAAAGCCAGAGGCCGGCAGTACCATGGTGCTGAGAAAGGTGAACAATTCTCAGGGTTAGAATGGAAGGGAAGATCAGATGTCCATGATGAACGGATGGATACAAAATGGACACCGGGTACGTTTTGATTGCAGGGATTAGCTGTAAACTGGTTGAGAGAGATGGTGGGAGTAAAATAAATAAGGCGGCTCTGACAAACTTGGGCTCAGCTGACCTATGATGAGCAAAGTGAAGCAGGCCTACCTTGATTGGAAATGAAATTGAAAAAAGCAATTGGCTAAGCCGTCTTTGAGAATAAGATTTTCTAAGATTTTGCCCATAATTGAACAAAAAATTTATCAAAATATCCAAAAATCACTGGAGTGTGACCATTGGAACAACTTCATAGAAACCCAGCTGAGGTACATGCCCATCAAGTTTGAAGTAAATCTGGTTGACAGTTTTGGAAAATAGAAACATGTGAATTCCCTTTTCAATCCTCATTGACTTACATATTAATAAATAGGAATGCAGCGCCACCTCTTCATTCAACAAATTAAGGCCTGGGGGTTCGCAGAAGTGTCTCTGTGTACTTTCGATGCAGTTGGTATGGCGGTTTCGAAGGAGATTTTTTAAATGAATTGGTCAACAAATAAACCAAAAAATCATAAAAAAATCCAAACAATCACTCGAGCGTGACCATTTGAACGAGGTTGGTAGAGACTTACCTAATGTAGATCGTTACCAAGTTTGAAGTGAATCTGGCCAGTGGTTTTGGACAAGAAATTGATAATATGAATTGTGGGTAACAAACGACAGATGACAGACGATAGATGCTTGGTCATAACATACATATAACCTCAGACGACTGACCAGTCAACTGAGCTGAAAAATATCACATGGAGACGCATTTCAAAATCGCAACTGCGCAAGTCAGCACAACACTAAGAATATATAGCAGTGGAAACTATTACAAAAGTTTGGAAGAAATTCAGAAAGGTAACTTGAGTCCAGAACCCCTGGCCTCTTTGGAAGGATTGTTTTATAAAAACTTATATAAAAACCTGCCGGTACTTTCGGACCTGTATCCACTATCGGCGCAACCTTCCCCCAAACCTCCATCTTTCACTCACCAGGGTGCGTGGCAGATCCTACTCGTGCTGCTGCTAAATTCATTGCCTGGGGCCCACCGCTGGCTACAACTGATAACTGTACGGCGTTATATTTACATCTTCATGTAAAGTCCCATTAAATATTATACATTACATTTATTCAACAAATTAACCTTGCCTTAACACCGATCACGCAAATACCTTGTACACTACCTCTTCAAAATATCCAATCGGCGTACAGGCACATGGCTGCCATTTTAAACATTGTGGATTCCATACCCAATGGTTTGTAATAGAGGATATCATTGGGACGATTTTGGGAAGGAGGGTATAATGTATGAAACCAAAAGTATATATTTTGCAAATATTTCAGATCATTAATAATGATATGATATATGCTGTGGCAATGATTCATTTTCATGTTCAAATCAAAGGTATTTTTGTGCGACTTTCCGCAATCAGTGCATTGATCAAAGTGGCGCTCACCATGTGCCGGCTCAAGCCAAGGTATCGTGTTTCATTTGGATTCGCAAGGATTTATATCAACTGCTTCAGATACAACCGAGCGGGCAGATTAAAGTTAAGATAGTAAGTCATGTTTTAAAAGTACTTTGACGACCGTTTGCTCTGTTAACTCAGAGAATGGACACTTGGAACCTTGCAAAATATTACGATAACGATCACCGAACAACCGTGGCTATGCTGTTTCACCGAACTACTAGGTATTCTGGTATGCTGTTTCACGGCCCAAGGTAAACCTCCAGGCAAGTTGAAATAAAATGCTGTGTTTGAGCTGACTTGACTGCAAAACAAAGGCACACTGGTCACTTTCTTGATAAACTCTTTCAGCCAGGGTCGATCATTTTTTGTTAGGGAAGGGTGGATTGAAAGTACTTTTTTTGTTCCATTAATTTTAGGTCTTGGCCTTTTTCGTACTAATGATACACTCCTGCTAGGGCTCTGCGAACCGTCGGCTCCGATTGGTTCAGAAGTAATCACCACCAACTTGTAAATTATATAAATATTTAGCGAAATCTGCAAATCTAATTCACTATCCGGGACGTCATCTTGACTAACCTGTCTAACAGATTTGCTCACGTTGTCAGCATGTCACAGTAAAAGTGGGGGTTGTGCCTGTAATTTAGGTAACTTGGATTTTTGAAACAGGTGTCCTGTGAAACAACATTATTTCCCTTTTATCATGTTATCTCCTTTGTCATCCATTTGAATTGTTACCGGGGGCACAGCCGTGGGCACATGTATGTTTCCCCAACTTTCCCAGTTAAACTTTTATTAAAGCACGATGCAATGAAGAAGGGACAAAAATACCATATATAAACACAAACACTTTGGAGTTGAAATTTGGGATATATCTTGAATTATATTTGACATCAAATGACCAATCTTGTTCCATTTTGATCGATCTTAGGTATGTAACTACAAAAGCGTATCAGATTGTTCATAACCTAAAAGCTGTTTGTTTTTTATGTCACAAAGGTGAAACAAAAAATGGGGAACTGTAGTAACAATTCCTTTCCATGCGTGTACCAAACACTTGGGTGCAGGTACCCACGAGAAATACCATCACATAATCTTTAATGACTATAGTAGGTTCCATGCATGGACCAAGGGCGCTGCCAGAGGGAGTTCAAAGCGTTCGAACGACCCCCCCCCCCCCCTTCATTTTCAGCAAAAAGGTCCAGCTGGGACCAATAAAAGAAGATAGAAGTTAAGCATTTGAGTGAAAGCTAAGAATGTCCAGCTTTGGAAAATTATTTAAGATCGTCATCCAGCAGATGAGTATAGAAGTTCACTGTGACAATGAATTCTCTTCGCCCTCAAGTTTTCACTCACGGAATTAATTTGCTACAAGTACAGTTCACTATATGACTGAACGATATTCAAAAATCCAAATCTATTTTCTAAAGGTCCACAATTTATAATTTGACAAACGGAGGAAATAAATATAACATTGTTTCGTTTTTAACAATTCTAAGCCTGCAATTTAAATGCCTAATCACTAACGGTGTAGAATTGTAAAGACTTCAAATACATGTAATTCAAATCTGAGAAAGTTTAGGATTCTACTTGAGAAAATATAAAATTTCTAAAAAATGGGAAAACAATATTTGGATGCAAGGTTACCTTTATAATATACATGTACATCCGAAGGCCAAGCACTTGCAATATGCTATCCTGCTTAGTGACCCCGCTTCTTCAATTGAAAGACAAAGCTTTAAATATCCATCATTTTTAGCAATAAAATATTGTTTCTTCCCTATATAGTATCGAACAGTTATGAAGAACATAGCACTTAGTATATACCTTGAAGTTTGGCTCTTATGTATTGCAATGAGATTTTACTTATTTCACATCATGATGATGAGGTGATCATGCTGTCATGTTTTCATTGCCTGTTATTATCTTTTTTTTCAGTCCAGTTCTATGAGCGCAAGACAATAGTGACTTATACCATGTAAATTGGCTTAATTCTATTGTTTTTTCATTTTGGCTGATGCCCCACGCCACAGGAATTCTCGCAAAAATAGTTAATTTATCAAGATTTCAGTTGAATGCGAAAAGTGTTAAAATGAAAAATGTGCAAAATTAACAATTTACAGTACCGTTTAATATATACTTGCAACTAGCTTGTATAGTATGACATAAAACAAAAACACGTCTTGACTATAGTTACTCTTACGTGAACGTAGGACGTCATAAAATCAGTATGTTGAATCAGTATGTCAAATAAGCATTCTTAGGTCTAATTAAAACCTCAATGTTGAGTCAGCAACAACCATCAGCTATGCGGTGTGTTCATTTATATGTCATTAGGGGTAGTGGTTTGTCTGGATGCATGCTCCTCCGACGGGGCTGATGAGCACATCTGTCTGCCATAAAAGGGTTTATTGCCCTCCGGTAGGAAAATCTGGGCTTTGCTGCTTCCCACAGTAGAGTACCTGGCCTGTTTCTTTCCTCAGGGCAGGAGCCCCTTTATTCAGTGAAGATAACTCTCGCCCCGTAGATCGCCAAGCTGGAGGTTCCACAGGGATAATTGTGCCTGTGCTGAGGTAACATGATTGGAGAGTGCAAATAAAATAGGTCTGGCGATGCAAGGGGCTGTAATGTCAAAACTTTTGCTGCCAGAAAGGCAGATTTTGGCCTGATAGTGGAAAACAATGTATATTTTGAGCTGATATGAATATTATGAAGGTATGTACACTGGCACCAGTATACATAGTGGCTCAGCTGGAGTCAACACTGTGTGCGCGCAATGATATTGCAAGTAGTACTACGCAGAGCTGGTTGCCATGGCAATTTGCTGAAAATTCCCCATTCATGCCCATGTTTTTCTGGTGTTTATTTGATATAAAAATTCCTTCGAACATTTTGGTATATAAAACATTTATGTTTTTAATCCATTGAGTGAACTAGAAGGTGGTAGCTCTGTTCGTCTGTGTTTCCACAGGTTGAACTACTGGCGTGAAACCTGCAGGAAAGCTCTGACCTTGACCCAGGAAGTCGACCTGCCCTGTGGCCCCCTAGACAAGGTCAGGATAATGATATAAGTATGGATGGCAAAAAGTAATGAAGCTCAACTGTTCCAATCTTAAGCTTTGTAGTTTACATTTTTCCCTAGTTCACAAGGATTTTTCCCAATCTTGGTGGATAAATTAGGCACTTAGAAACTTATTTAGGCCCTAAAATGCACCGTTTAGCACATCGAATCTCAAAATTTTCGGGCGGGGGGGGGGGGGGGTATGCCGCCTCTCCTCCCCCTTCCGCCGAGGCTTCGAAACCTTTGGCTGCTTGGAGGTCCATTCTTTATATCATTTGAACCCCCAAACCAAAATTCTGCCTGCGCCCCTGTGGACTTATCCGTCACGCGAAGGTACGATGCCCCGACACATTTTTCAAAACAATGACACTTGTTTTCTAGTGTTTGATAAATACAAGTTTCAATAACATGAAATTATAACCAAGGCTCCGTTTACATTAAATACAGTACTAAATGGAAGTTTAAAATGTTCAAAAGCCGCTAATATAGCTATCTTTGAATCTGTGCATACGTACATTATCCGCACTGGCAGATTCAACTGAAGCCCGCACTAGTTTCACTTGATAGTTTGTATATACAGTTAATACTACAAATTTTGCTATATAGATATTGGTAGGCCTACCATTTAAGTGGCCACGTGCGGGCAAACATCATTACTTTTGTAAAAGACTATTTCAAGACTGTTTGTATCATTCATCTCTTATAGTCAATGCAAACTACTCATTACTCAGACCACTATCTGTGACGTCTGGTGGTGTCATTATCTTGCATTCTGTTATGTGTCCGTTAATGTACTGTCCTGTGTTTTGTGCCATTACCTTTTACACCATACTCTGTATTTTACTCCTTGTTTTTTTTTTTTTTTTGCAAGGGGGATTTGTATACGCTATGTCTGTTTTCCAATTGCCTTAATAAAATATGTTTAAACCAACATGAAATGAATTTCTATACACATAGGTGATCGGCAATAGCTGGAATCTTGAATATTAAGGCGGACACTGAACAATGCAAGTCATTTGTTTTAACATCAATTTGATGTCAAGATAAGCAATTTGTCCGTCACAGCTGGACTGTTGACATGCACGCAACCCTGTGCGCATTTTTCACGATATATCAAATATCTGCTACGAATATTAACAAATTAAACCCACTAAATGCAGATAACAATTTGGTTCATGACGCTGTTTGAACTCTGTAAATATCTTTTTAAATTTAAATTTCTTACGGGTGCATGCAACAATGGCGAGACGAGAAACGCCCACGGCATTTGTTTTTGTTCCAGTGACCCCGATTTTGGCTTCCCCTTCAGTCAAAGTTAGTAATAGGAAAGTTAACTTTGTGAAGAGCACATTTGGCGTCGACCCGAATTTATCTCGGAGATAAGTGGCTTCACGTCGGACCGTGTCAGCTAATACATATTGTGTCAGTG
>CAXHWN010000558.1:0-2500 GCA_964020975.1 Hermodice carunculata
ATACAATACATTCAACACTCTTGAATAGATGAGATGGCTATTATCTGTTTATATTTATACAGGTAATTAAAATGCTTTTATTGATACTAGTCATATTTTTGCGTCATGGACCCCAAACATTGTTTATTCGTTCTTGCGTTCTAACGTTACGATATCACTGGGGAAATAACACCAGGTATTGGGTGACATATCTGTAGACGGACCTCTGATAAAGGCATTTATCCTGTTATCACTAGGTAACAGTCCTTTCAATCCGATTGTATATTCTTTATCCTCCAAGTAAGTAAATGTTATGTTGAACCTGATCATAGATATATCGTTGTAGTCAAAGTTTAAAGCACAGGTACTACATTTGAACCGTTGGCGGCATACCTCAATCCATATGGATCATGTAGCAACCCTTCCGAGCATAGCACTCAAAGGCACATACTTATCACAATGAGGTCCGAGCTCTTCATGCTACCGCCTCATCGTGCTTTTGTTCATTAGTCTGCTGCAGGTAAATTATGAAGCAAAACAAGATTCTGTAAATCTAAGTTTGTAAATTAGTTTAAATTCTTTCCGTCTCCGTTTTGCAGTTGGGATGCAAGAAAACAACATAATTGCCACCAGAGTAATCTCTAACTGGTACGCGCAGAAAAATGGTTCGGAGCAACCAGGCTGTATCAAAGCAGAAACAACCAGATGATCGATGATGCAATTGAGATTGGATTATTTCTCAACACTGGAATATTATTGTATCAGTTTTCATGTAATAATCTGACTACTTTCCATTTGAAGGATACCATCATAGTAATTTCAAACCGTTTGGTAAACATACATATGATGGAGAATTAGCAAGTATACAATATGAATCAAATGCATAGGGTAAACACGAGAAAACGTGCGTCGACAGTGTATTATTTTTTCTTAAAACATGAATATTGTACCTTCTATGAAACTTTCACGAATTGTTAAAGAATCATGAAATAATAATAATAATAATAATAATAATAATAATAATAATAATAATAATAATAATAATAATAATAATAATAATAATAATAATAGCTATTGTTTTGTTTATAAATGTACCTTAAGCACATGCACATGTAGCAGAGACACGTTTGAACAAATGAGGTTTCAAATTAAATAAACGAGGATAGCACTTCTTTACCATCAAGCGGAATTTGCCATAATGCACTGGTAATAATCCAAATGAGTTTATTATTATTATTATTATTATTATTATTATTATTATTATTATTATTATTATTATTATTATTATTATTATTATTATTATCATCATTATTTTTATTTGTTTACATTTTCAAAATTAGAAGTAGTTTACCTAAAAGGAAGTGGGCTTTTCAAAACATTGGGTTACGGAGTCCATGAGCCTTCCTTACAATGACTTGGCCCATGGGGTAACAATAACGACCTGTTAGTGCATAATACTGCAATGGCAGCTACTCTGACATGCACTATATTTTCCAGCATACATGCTATGCTAATAATACGCTTTCTAAGGCACAATCAAATATCAATTTCCTCCTTCAGACCAACTGCAAGGATAAGATATCTACCCAATTGTATTGGCTTGTATGCAAGAAATGCCTTGTCCTTCCCATCGGGCCTCTAGTTCAGCAGGGCTCCCTGTAGTAAGTTTTGACAATCCTCCTTTTGATGGACCTGAAAGGGCAGTCTCTGACCAAATACGATGAAAAAAAATATTTTTGGTAGCTGATACCCGTCACGCAGATGAGGTCCATTTTCATTATTTTAAGCTTCAATGATCATCTTTATAAATACCAATTAGTGTTCTTGTGTTTTATTAGCCCTCAGGGGCTATCGGTAGCAAGCAGCGGCCGCCGACAAGTTTGCTTACTTGTACTTAAAATTGAGTTACAAATAATGTTTTGATAGCATTTCTTTGATTTAAATGCCAATGACTCTCTTTCTTTTCTGATGAACATAAGTAAACATTGACTCACAAAAAAAAAAAAAACAAAAAAAAAAAAAAAACAAACAAAAAAAATTACATACTCACATCTGACAGTCTTAACTCAAATTTTACCAGCCTGGCCCATTGAAACATTGACCCAGGGTTGGCAGTGAAGTAAAAGTTTAATTGTTTGGAGAATTTCAAAGTGAAGAATCATCATTGGGTTGTGTTACATTTCTGATGCAGGATGTCCATTGTTGCAGTACTTGGTGGGATTCCCCGCAGTTTGAGTGGGTGGTCTAGCTGCATTTTTTTCAATTTTTACAATCACTAGGACTGAGTGTAATGCCCCAGTTTGTTTCCACTTCAGTTATACAGTGGCAAGTGGTTTAACTAGGATAAGCTAGCCAGCTAGAATGATACATACTGATTCAGTGGTAAATCAGATTGCTCTTATCTGACTTGTACTATACAGATTTAATAATTATGCGTGAATTGGTTTGGTAGGTATTCTTATTTTCTAATGAAGCTCTGCATTTATAAGCAAAATTTCACGCATTTAGCTAATTAATCATT
>CAXHWN010000558.1:12500-16000 GCA_964020975.1 Hermodice carunculata
ATCTGTGACCAGGACAAACAGTCATACTGGGCTTGAATTGCCGCGGCCGTGGTTAAACTGGATTCTCTATGGTATAACTCCCACACCAAGATGGCAAGATAATTTTTCTTCATTACCAGTCACGATTCCCTGGTTTCTTACCACCCCAAAGGTGAGAAGGAAACACAAGGGTTACAATTATTGGTGGTGGATGCCTTATCAAGGTAGGTATAGAGAAGTACACGGAAGATGGTTTCCACAAATGAATTGGACAGCAGTTCATTTACAAGTTCGAACAAGTAACAAATCCAAGGTGTTGATTTGTATCGGTGGTGTTGCTACGTTGTGTACTTTCTATGAAAAGGCTATGGCACGTTACGTGGAAAATCTTGGGACGTTTTACATACATCCCCAACATATCTACGAATCTGTTACTGTCATTGTCGTTTGGTTCTTTCTGACATTTGCTGGTATTCCAGGTAAGATGATCATAATCCTTTTAAACGGAGTACACATGTTGAATTTTACAATTGGTAAGAAAGAAAATAATAGAAAATGCATGCCTAACTGCACTTCGTGTGTATTTTTAAATAATGACGGGAAATTCAGCAACATTGAATGTTTTTCATGTTTTTTGTATGTTTTACGTCCAGATGTATAATTAAGTACAACTTTTACGGTTTTCCCAAAATGTGTCAGTGAAACGTAGTTGCTTTACTTCGAAGCCCAATTTCATTCAATTTGTGATATGTTAAACTGTTCACAATTACAGAGTCAGAGGGGAGGAACGATTGTTAATTAGTTATCATTTTAAAAATGATGCCTTTAAGTGTTGGCCAACCCTTAAAGCAGGGCACCACTAACCATATGAAACACACACACACACACACACACACACACACACACACACACACACACACACACACACACACACACACATATATGCATATTCGATCACCAACCCTGCCCTGATGTAGAACCTTGTCACGGGGCTTCCGGGCCCGTAAATTTTGCTGCACATTTTCGCATGCCGGCATTCTTGTTTTTCACTTATATTGATTCCATTGGGACTTCTCTTACGGCAGTCAGAAAATATCAAGCATCATCAATCAGTATTTCGAATGTAAAGTGTCTGTTCCACACAACACAGGTGACATACACACTCCCCCCCCCCCCCCAAAAAAAAAATAAATAAATAAAAAAAAAAAAAAACGAAAAAGCATTAGTGGAAGTGCTCTGCGCAAGATTACGAATACATTAAAAAACCTTAAACGGGCTCACCATTCATTTCTCCAACCCAAAAGGATCCCTTGTGAGATAGTTACAAAAACGCATTAGCTAGCTATGTAAGAATGCATTCTACCCTTCAACAGTATGCGCCATCAGGAGTGCTCCCCTTGTCAGGGGTGCCAATATTTAAAACAAAACTTATAACGCATTCTCAAAAAAAAAAAAAAAGTGGGGCACCAATTAGACATGCTATATTAAACGTAGGTAAAGCTATGCTGACACAGGGCTTGGGGAGAGCCCAGTATATGTTTTGAAAGAAAATGTCTAAAATTTTGAAAGCACACAAAAAAGTCTTAAAATGAAACAAACAACAACAAAAATGATTTTTTGACGCATGAATGACAAACAGCAGAGAAGCAACGAGATAATAGCAACAGCGACACTATATAACCGTAGCCTAATGGGTTTAAAAGGCGATAGATATTAAAAGAAAAAATGAAATGTCGCAGGTTGAAATTGTTATGAGTTAAGAGTGCTCTTGCTTTAAAAATAAAATGGGAGCATTTGGTAGAGAGATTTTTAGAATATGTTTATTGCAGAGTTCATTTATTGCGTTAGCTAAGCAATATATCTCTTGTGCTCTGTAAGAAATTAACTTCTTCGCATAACTTGTTTATAGGAAACTAACTTTACATGTTGGTGATATCTTGTGCATTTAGAGCCGGAAATATGGATAACAAATAAGATTTGTTCTTGGTTATAACAGGGAATTTTCTAGTTTTTAACGCCATTCTGGGCGCCACACATATGAGGACACCAACCAATCTTTTGTTGTTGAACTTGGCCGCTTCGGATCTGATAATGCTCATTTTCTGTGTGCCGGAAAAGGTAAGGTACTGGTAGTATAACAATAGAAACGACAACAGAGAAAAACAAATGTCTTCTGTCGTATACCACATGAATACTTTAGCACCGTTTTCTGTGTTTGCTTACTTTAAACGACAGAACCTTAAAACGATTTTGCTTTTTACCTTTTTTCAAGACCGAAGCAAACCTATTTGAAAGCAATGAGACTGTTTGACACGGGTATAATATTGTTATTGGAATACCTATCTGAAAAAAAAATGTAACATGATGGTTCCAACTAGTCTCATCATGACTACCTCAATGTCAACGAGTGCTCATGACATGCTTGTTTTATTCCTTTGAGCTCGAATGTGTAAACTACTGTAACACAGACAGTCATTTCCCAGTCTGGCAGCATGGGTGCTACAACACAGTTGATAAATTATTGAGAAATGAAGTTCAGCTGCATCCTGGCCATTTAATGCTTCAGCTGTTTTATATTTATTTGTAATTTTAGGGTTGCCTGAGAACTAAATACGATGAGCAGACGCCACACGTAGAATTTGTTTCCTTGGATCCAAGTAACCAAGCTACTACAATGCGTTAAGCATGTAGTGAATTCTTGCTGACAATATGGCCCACCACTATGAGTGTTGTCTCTTTTGCGTACAGTCCTCTTTGTACAGAATTTTAGCAGAGTAACAAATATTTGTACATTAAGTTTATTTTTTAATTATACAATCGCATTGTACCTACCCTCAATTCACCCTGTGTGTGATAGCTTTTCCCCGTATTTACCAGCATGTTGTTCATAAGAAACAAAGGGGTTGTTTAGTTCACACGGTTTTATGGTAAACAGGTTGATGAAGCCACAAAATTGTCGACAACCATGGAAGTTTGGATCGGCTTTGGTGCCAGCACACCCTGGGACATGTATAATCTAATGTCAGTCATTTATCTCAGCGTGCCATTATGCAAGAGAACGGAATACTCACTAAGATGTATATATATCGAAACAGCCGATCATGCATTGAGTTTCTATGGCAGCATGGACCCATCCAAAAATACCACGATCTGGCTTTTTGCAAAGTATAAGGGTATCAGATAGAAAAACAAAAGGCTTATTTCTGATATGCATGGTATTTGAGAGGAAGAGGGGCTTCGTGCTATGCTTAAATTTCGAGGTCATTAATAGACCTGTTCATTTTTTTTTTCTACGCGTAAAAATGTTCTTGGTATTATGTTAAGTGGAGAATTCTATTGACTATTCCTGAAAAATGCGTACAAACATTCACACCCCCTGAGCTTAAAGCTCTTTTTATGTAAAATAGAATACGCAGTTTCAAAAGTATATTTCGAATGTGTCACGTCATATGTAAATTTTGAAGAATTTACACTGAGGGAATGGTAATGGATAAAGCGAGATTTTATACACACACACACAC
>CAXHWN010000559.1:0-30000 GCA_964020975.1 Hermodice carunculata
CAAAAACAGTACTGCCTCTACATTCATCAAATCCGTCTCTAACTTCTCTACCCTCTCACACTTACCACATGTGAAGTCAATCTGTTTGGCCTCCTCCAGCGTGCACGTCAAACCAGTCTCAGCAAACTCCTGCCACATCCTGCACCTGCAACATGCAATAAACTCATCCCACTCCCCACCCTCCGTCTCCACTGGTTCTACCGACTTGACCTGTGTCTCCTCCCCCTTCTTACTCTTCTTTCCACGACCTCTTACCTTCTTTCCCATTGTTGGTTATACTCTGACTTACCGATTGACTTGACGTTTCTCTGTTTTGAAAAACCCGCGGTTCCAAAATGGCGGCTTGTTGACCTGGTTACACCTGTCACTCTCAAAAACTAGAAAATCTAAGCAAATACCAAAAGTTATGCTCTCAAATTTTCCCTCGCTTATCTCTAACTATTCCCACAACAAATTCTACTAAGATCTCACCAAACTATACTCAAAAAAGTACTTATCTTTCACAAAACTGTCCCGGCACCTCGGCAACGTCCCCTCTCGCTCGCTGCGCAATCGCAATATAATAACTTGGGAAGTACAAGAGCCTTGTATAATTCGAGATCAATATCAATTGGCAAATCCACAATTAAACTCTCTCCTTCTTAAGCATATATAAGCTAACAATAATATCAAGAGAAAAAACTGTGATCCATTGTAGAAAAAACAGGTCTGATGCCTACTTGTTCGTCGCCCAGGATCCAGGCACAAAGAATAAAGGAAGGTATCCTTGTGTCAATAACTGATGTAAATAGTTTCCTGATGCAACTCAATACCTGTATACCCCTGTAACTATCTGTTTCTTCTTGTGACGCTTTACCCTTATTCAGAGGTAGTATCAGCCCGAGAGTCCAGTAAGTAGGAACAATACCAGTTTTCAGTACCAAATTAAACAAATCGGTTAGTACATCCATGACCAAATATTTGATAAATTCGTTTATTATCATGTCAGTGCCAGGAGCTTTGGTATTTTTAAGCTTCTTTGCTTGAAATTAAATTTCTTCGACAGTAAAATTGACGTTAATAAACCCATTACTTTCTTTGTTAATTTTACTCAGGTCAAAATCTTGATCACCCCTTGGTTATTCTCCTGCTATTTTTATTTAGTTTTTTAAAATGCTTGAGAACTCTCCGTAGATACCTTATCAATAACCTAAGCTCACCTTTATACAATATTCCATCAGTCTTCAAGATTTAAACTTCTCAGATTTCTGAATTCTTTCTCAAATTGTTTCACATACTGCTTTTTAGCATTTATAGCTTTCTTATATAGTATACCGTTTGCTTACTAAGTTTGTTTATTTTGCAAAGATCTCTTTTTCTTGTAGACATTTTGACCTTGTAATCATTTCTGAAATTATGGCACACAGTTTTAAAACATTTTCGTTACCCTGTTTCACTCTCTCTCTGTAGGGTTCTTAGGTGTATGAACTTTAACGCAATCTATAACGAGCTATCTGTATATACATGTCATTAAGAACTTGTACATAATTATCCAACTTTGCTTGATCAGCACCATTAACAAACAATGAGTTGATTTCACCTTCTATATCATATGCAATTTTAGCAGTGAGCCTTTTTATAAACCCAGACTTCTTCTAGTTGTCCCATACAATTTTTCTTGTTGGATTATCATTCTCATAGATATCACTTTGAGAGTTTACTGTGATACGTATATTAGTAAACCTTTTGGGTACAACTTCTAATAAAATATTACTGTGTTTGTCTGATGTGACAAACAACTATAAAATTGGTCAAATTCAAAGTTAGAGATACAGGTGAGAATCTCTGGAAAAGCTATAATGCAACCAATTCTGCTAGTGTCTCCAACAGTTGTACTAACCACCCTTTGGTCTCTGCCGAAGCGGCCGTTAACAATATATATGTGTAGGGTCTTACACAAATCTATTAATGCAAAAAATAAAATTATTTGTTTGGGTATCCTAATTATATCACTTTGTAAAAATTCTACACCCTTCCAGTTCTTCTTTAGTATCACTGAAAAGGATATCATCTGGATCCATACCAGTTCCAAATGCTACAGCCTCCTCCAGATCAAGAAAAATCATCAAGAATTCCGAACCTTGCATTAAAGTCACCTAAAGTCAGCTGCATCCCTGTTATTTCTTGTTTGAACATGATTATGTATAATAACATCAAAAACCTTATTTCAATAAAACTTCGATCCTTTGTAAGCCACAAACGTTCAGACCTAAAATTTTAATGCTGCTAAACTCAGGGTTCTTTTGTTTGATAGAGCTGTGGTCATCCAGGCGCCCAGATGGCACCCCATCTGACAATTGTTCAGGGAAAGGGTTTGCCTATCCCACTATTCAATGTACATCCCCAGTTCCTTGACTTTGGCCTCTGTCCAACTGAGTTGTAGTAAGTTATCAAAGTTATCAATGGTCTTTTTCATGTCACGACCATCCAATTCGATGTTGTGAAAGATTCTGCTATTGACTGTCCAGGCCTTATTAACATTTGGACCTTCTTTGATTGCATGTAATAATTCGCTACTGGAAACGGTCAAGTAGTCTGCTCTGAACACCATGTGCATCTTGCTGTGTTACTTTCCTTCGAAGTTTTCTTTTTCTTCATAACCTCCGCCTTAATATCTCTCGATACAAATCTAGGCTGAATTGGTCTGGTTTTACCATGTGTGCCAAGTGGCCTATAGCACTCAATGATAGCCTAGTTGGTCACAGTAATACCCAGTTCTGTCACCAGTTTGATCACTTCAAGCTACATATTCTCATCTTGCTCTTCAGCCATGTTAAAAATCCTAAAATCTTCTTTTCTGTTGTTTGCTGTTCCTTTTCAAGATCAAATTTAATTATCTGCATTTCTTTCTTCTTTGTTTTCACAACTATGTGGTCAACTCTTCGGGCTTTTATGGCAGGATTAGTCGCCTCCCTAACAGTAGATACCATTGGTTGTAGAGCAGGCAATACATCAGCTAAGACTTGGCCCATCTCAGCCGTGGTCTTATCCAATGTGTCATGTTCTCACATCCTTCATTAAGTTTGCTCAAAGCGTCATTTATGGAGGTGTCTGCAATTGCTTCAACTGCTACAGTACCAGCCATATCTGGACCCGTAGTATTCATATCTGCCACGACAGGATACAGCCAGACGGAACTGGTGAGAATGTTCTTTAACACTAAGTGCAATGTGAAAAACGCCAGAACTGCCCTTGGGTTCATGAGCCCTGTGTGTACAACGAGCTGTCTAGTGATAAAGTCACATGGTAGTTGCCAAAAACACACTGGCACCAGCAGAACACGCTCATACGCCTATATCATGGAAGTAGTAAAGTTCGGCAACACCAGACATAGCGATATTTGTAATATCATGATATACAGAATACTCTCACAGAAATGAAAGTTAATCGTACCAATGGGGATATAGTGTTGACTAGTTCACCACTAGATTCGAAATGCTGCAACTGAGGTGGACTAGTCAATAGAGGTAACTGTCTTTGGTCCTCGTTTCCAGTTCGAAGCAAACCATGTGGCATTTCCTGGCAAATCTGCTGTTAAAGGTAATAGGATCTGGGCAAGAAAAGTGGGTTACTTTTTACTTCCTGGGTGGGCTCTTTCTGTCATTCTACACTGGTCATGTGATAATTAGCTTTTCTTTGAACTCTGTGAGGCAGACCTGGTGGCCAATATACCGTTGGTTTAGGTGTTGCCTGCTTTTTATGCTGACAAGAGTTTATGTATACTAGCCTGCCCTATGCATATAGTTATAAAAAAATTGGCCACCTGGTGACAGCAGCACTTCCCATTCCCTTTAACAGGTGCAACTTCTGTTTTCAGTTCTATGATGTAGACATACAGATACCAAACACCAAATTACCCACAATAAAGTTCTAAGCAAGCGTGCACTTTTTAAAAGGAAGCGGAATTTTCATTTCAGCAGTAATCTGCACGTGGTCGACTGGCGGCCATCTTCCAAGCTTTAATGAAGAGCTAAATCGCTACCCATGAAGTGGCAGGTCCATGGTACACATGCATCATGGTGGTAACAAGCGCAGTAAAGCAGTGTTGTCTGTGGGAAGCATTTAAAAGGTTCTAATTCAAGCAAATATGGGTGGAATTTAACAGACAATTTACGAACACTCACAAAGATGTCTATATTGTCATTTTAAAAAGGTTTCTACGCGGAAATGAAATAACTAACGGAGACACCGGAAGTTTAGAGATAATTAATTCGGGAGTCGCCATCTTGAATGTGCTGTCTCCACGTGGGCCACCATCTGCTGTGCTCTTACCTTTGGTGGGTAGGCATTAAAAAGTACCTGCAATGACACACGTCATCTCATGAATATGAATAATTCTAAGAAAAAGTCATGGGAAAATAGTATCCTCAAATACCAAGGAAGGACCTTTGTACAAGCTACAAAGAAGTGTTTTGGCATTTTACACATTTGTGCAACTTCGACCATGATGTCAAGGTTCTGGTTCACTCTTGGACATCCATCTGCAATGACCACACTCGATGTAAACATTCCTATGATTGTCCAGCGTGACGCGTCGTTACTCACAATCAAACTATATTCTGACATTTAGTAAAAAATAATGGACTACAGTGAATATGTTTTGATCAAAATTGAGTAAGCTGCTGCATATGATTTGTTTATCACGCCGGAAATTGCATTTTCAACTGAACTATCAGTATCATGTTGTAGATATACTGCAGTAATACTTGAAAGGACAATTTTTTAACCCTAGTTCGACTTTTCAAAATAAGAAGAATTAACAAGAAGAAGAATTTGCCCATTTTTATTGGCAAATGAAACAGGATTGTTTTAAATCAACATGTCACTGACTTATTTCCAAATTTGTATTGTGATAATTTTTGTCCCATAGCTTTAGCTTATAAAATAATTACAACCATATTTTCCTGTTGTACAGAGCAATTGTTTCCACGAGGTTTGTAAAGTTGTTTAACATCGCAACTGTTTTCTTTCCAGGTGGCCATGTCATACACATAACATGTGCACACATATCATTTCACTCATATATATCAGCTGATTCTCTCTGTGAAGCAAAGTAAAATTGACAACCTGCATGCTCATCGTGCTCCACGCGGAGGAGGACCCATATTGCACACTCCCCCCCCCCCCGCCTCACACACACACTTTACGATAGTTACATTGGTCTTCATTCAAATGGTCCCTGCTTTTTATTCCATTCATCAAACATAAAAAGTCTAATATCATACATACATAATGTTCTATCACCACTGAAGACGGTAACAATTTTACCTGTACCTTTTTTTGTTAAAACCAGAACACAGGGTTGGGATTTGCCCATCTGTTGACTGATTTCTGTCTTGAAAGATTAGCAAAAGCTGTCAATGATTTTGCCTGGAAAGGGTTTCTTTGATCAGAGTGTAGTTAAAACAGTGTATCAACTTGACTACTGGGTCAGTTACAATATAATTTGCATCTTAAATGGCTGCAGTAAATACAAAGAGTCTTTCTTTATAACACTTTGTACAATGTGTATGTGTGGGTCTGCCAAGTATTCCGATGGAATTTTGAAACTGTTCGGATTTTATATGCATATTGATATTTTATTAATTATTACTGTAACGAATAAGCATTTGACTACTATTTGAACGCAGAATTAATCTCTTGACACTTTCTGATAATATATTTACTTGAAATATATATCTGGGGTGGGTGTAAGCATTTCGCCCCACTGTATTCGTGAATAGTAATGTAGCTATGGCGAAAAGTTCACTTTTCAGAAAAAGTTAAAGTCCCATCCCTGAAAACACGTTGATTTATTACACAATTATAATACGAGACATGCATATTAATTTTCCGCCGGAAAGCACGGGGTTCACGTCTGTCAATCACAGAGGACACACGGACATATCACTGTCACAGACAGGGCCAGATACCCCTTTCTCATGAAATTAGTATCCTTTAGTAGAGATTAATGCCAAAGTCATTTAGTGCTTCCAAAATTGGATATAGGAATAAATATCTATCTGCTTGTACTAAGAATTCTTGATTTCCAAAGTATTAATAATATCCAGCGTTCCCGCAGAGCCAGCAGACCGTATCTCGCCAGGCAAGACGACGGTTACTAAGACCACCAGAGATGTACTTGTGAAGGAAAATTATTATGCATGCCTCGTACTCAAAGCACACTTTTCCAGGACATGTAAATGTTCCCCAAAATCTGAAGTCGCACACATGTAAACAAATCTCATTTCACACAGATGGTTCCCTTGATCGTCATTGAACAGTCTCTCATGTACCACCACAATTTTACCAGAGACCTTTTATTGTTAAAATCATAATTATCCCAACCAAAGCATCGCTATTGAAACTCCAGTACTGAGTTACATTAAAAAAAGAACTGTCACTGAAAGTGGCACCGCTAACTTACATATATGCACACATTTCAAATAACGTTATCAAATGTGCACTCAGGAACTGTTACCGACCCCTCCAAGGGAATATAAGCCGGAGATCAGTGCTAGTCAACCCGGCCATGGTCAAAGATTTTTCAATACTTTTGGCTGACTGAAGCTCTGTTGTGGCAGTCACAAGGCTCTAGAATGCATTATACCCACGTATTATTCCGACAGAATAGTGTCATTAAAATAATATGGGGGGACATTTGGGTGTCACTAAAGTGAAGTTTCATTGAACCTTGAAATTCGAGGGTTTCTGGTGCGTTATCTGTTTACTATTTATGAATAATTGATGTTGAAAATCTGCAAAACCACCCAAATGAAAATGTCACCCCCATTCCAATTTATAGGTTTGTGGAATAGGAGGAATTTAATGATTAGGGGCACAAAATTTATATGAATCTGGTTGTGCCTAATTTACTCGACTGCATTGCAAAACTGAGTTTCATTTCCATCGCTACAATTTTAAGTTCTTAAATGTCACTAGTAAAATGTTACTGCTTGATGTCCATTTTAAAAGAACCTTTAGCTATGCGCACAGAAAGTGTGATATGAAATTCTCTTATTTTGCAGCGCGATCAATGGATTTATGACACTGGTGCAGTAATGATCTTTCTTTCTTTTTCTTGTGTTGACTGTCTTCCACACTCCTTACACTGGCCAAACCTAATGCTTGTGGTGCTTCCAAAGATACAACATGCCTCATTACAAACAGTCTTAGCAACAGAAAGTAATGTGTTAAAGTGTCAGAAGCAAAAAGCAACTGGACTGAAATCAAATGAGGTATTCTGCAGGATTCATACTACGCCCAACCCTTTTTAATGTATTTTTAAATGATCTATACTGGTTTATAACATATCGTCTCTACAACTATACTGACGATAATACAATTTTGACAATAGATCACAGTATACAAGAAGTGGTGAACAAACCCGAAGCCACCTGTACTTATATGCTTGACCGGTGCGACCAAGGCTAAATTCCAGCGAATCCATCCAGGTTTCAGTGTTTATTTTCATCATCAGAAAAGACTTCAATTTCAGTCAAAGACACATTAGTCGAAACCTCGGACTCAGTTTTACTATGCGGTATCACAATTGACAATAGAAAATTAAATGCTCTTCGTCGCTTGGCAACATCACTTGATGTGCCAAGTAAGTCACTTATCTATACAGCGTATATCCTATCAAACTTTGTCCAGGTGTCTGGCACAGCTGTGGCAAAACAGACGCTGCCAAGTTGGAAAAGCTTCAATATAGAACCCTTAAACTGATTTACAGTGACTACACTTCTTATGAGGACCTCCTCGCCAAAGCCAACATCCTAACTCTTGAAATCCGCAGATTACGTCAGGTGGCAATAGAAGAATTTAAAATAGTCCTTGGTTTGTCACCATCATATCTCAAACGTTTTATTTGAGTAAAGTATTGCAGGTACAATTTAAGAAACTCCTTTAATTTTGCAATGACCCTGTTCAATGCCTTCTAGCTATGGCCTGCATAGCTTTATGTCTCTTAGTGCCAAGATATGGGGCAATCTACCAAGTCATGTGATGTTGTCAACATCCCTGTATAAATTCAAACAAAACATTAATTTACGGACGGGTTTTAGTTACAAATGTTCCATTTGTAAATAGTCATACTTGCGCTATCTTACCCTGTGCCATTTTAAGTTTTTACAGAGCATAATCTCGCCACAGTGGACTTTTTAATCATAGTAGCCCTAATGTCTATTATTATTTTCTTTCTTTCTCACGTTTCTAATCTTATCATCATTGCCATTGCCACCCCTCTTGAACCCTTTTACCGTCACCACTTGGTCATACTAGTCTACGGCTACTTTTCATTGTTTGTACCACCGAGTTGAAATATATATAGATTGTATGTATATACACTCACGACGTGTCAAAATAAACGGTGGACAATCGAGTGAAAGCGCGGCGCTATCTATCGATTGATGCCCGAACAACAGATCCATGATAAGTGCAGCGCAATCTTTCGATGGCGCATAACATACCTGGTTAGGTATCGGCCCCAAAGCTCTGAGACCAGGAGATTTTATATGAAAGGTGCATGAAAACTAAGGAAAAAAGCCAATTGGTCACAAAATACTGTTATTCTAATTAATTTTGAGGTTTGCAAAAGGGGAGTTTCTAAGTAATGATGATCTAAGTAACAAACACTTAACTGATCGGCTTAGGAAGTGTGTACAAGTTTGTAGTATTATTACAGAAGTAATTATAGTTGAAACTTATCCGTGCAATTTTATCGATTACTATTATTTGCTTTACATCTAACCTGAAGTGTACTCATTTCCCATTGTAATTACTTTTAGGTAGTGTAAATATTTTTCGCTTCCACCGATCTATAGATTTACAATTTCAATGTTCGTACATTACATCGGAAATATGTTTCTCCGCTCCATAGAGCTTTTACATACATGTATGGTACTTCGATGGTTTCTCACAATCTTAGTTGGATCTTCATCATGTCAGGGGAGTTTATTTTTACAGCGCTTTAGCCTGAAGTTTTGTACTTTGGATGTGGTGACCGTGTGTAAAAGGGCAGGAAGACCTCACAAGCAGATCAGCATGCTGCAGAAGAAGCCCGCCATGTGTAAAACACCGATATAATCAACAGAAAATGGCATTTAAGTTGCTATCTATGAAAGCACTTTCCAGCGCCTCTTTTAGGTATCGAATTTTAAGAGTGATACTAAAATTTCATAATTTATGCAACAGTTTAGAATTTGGACAAAATCAGCTGTTATTCGATGAACTTGACAATAGAGTAAATACGTGCATGAGCATGTAAGTTATATAAGGGCTGATTGTGTGAAATGCGGCTCATGTCTCTAAACCTTAAAGATAATAACAAATATATAATACATGTTTTGTAAATTCAGTTGTTTTGGTCAGTAAGAATATTGCAACTGTCCTTGAATTGGCTTTACCAGTCGACTTAACAAGCTACACACGTAAAGTTTGGTGCTGTTGTTTTACGTTGAGAGCATAAACATTTACTTGACCAAAAGTGCTAGTGAGGAAAAAGTGCTGATTGGATGGACTTTACAGTTGATCATAATTAACCCGTACTCTAATCTTAACTACTGGTTACACTGTATCAGCAGCCATTGAAAAGCCCGGTCCATTGACTTATTTCCCAAAGGGGCTAACCTGCGTCACAATGGACTCCTTTTTAGACGTACACATGCATTATGAACCTTATTCGTGATATTACACATTTCTGTGTTTTTCTTCTTTTCTGTATGTTTGATTGCACTTCATGTACAAATAAAGGTATGATGAATATATGGAGTAAATTTTTATAGACCCTATATCATCCGAATCCAGGGATCTTTTTTGACACGTATGTGGCCATTGTTTCTCCAGAAAGTTTTCTCACACTATTATGTCTCCCGGTGGAACTAGGGAGCTTTATTGTGTCAGTGATCATACTTAATTTAAAGAATAATCTTGTTTGATTTTATGGTTTGTGTTTTTTCTTTGCAGCAGGTTTCCGCCACATGTATAATTGATTCTCCTTGAAATTGTAGTAGTGATATATTTCAGTCTTTCACGTCATTGCCTTGATGAGTTCTGTGGGTGAGACATTTGCGTAATATACGCCATTTTGCACTGACAGAATCATTGAACTGCCCTCATATTATTGGAATATCAGTTGGTGTGCATTGGTCATTACTAGGCACAGAGTCACAGTCTTACCTGGGCGTATCAAATCGGCTACCTGTCAATAAGTAGGTGACAACGCTAAAACAGCTCACTTTAACGAGCTTCCCTTTGTTGCCTGCTACACAGACAAAAAGGAAACCATTTTATATTACTTTTCTAAGTTAGTAAGGCAGCAAATAAAGTTTTATAAGACATATTCCCCAAATATTATGCATAACTTGTGCATAATTTTGAAGTAAAGTGATTTCATTATTTCATCAATATTGACCGCCTTTTCAAAGCGTCAGAACTCGAAAAAAAGAGGCCGCCTTGGACATTTGTAGAATACAAAATTGATACCAATTAGTTACGAGGGTATTTCTATGTATTTCTATATTGCTGCCGCAAAATATAAGAACACCTTCATAAGCAGTCGGAATCTGGCATCTGAAAGAAATTAACTTGTTTATATAATACGAATTACGGGTTGCATCGCTGTGTTGTCGGAATGAAGCGACAGTCATTCCGTTCATTCATTCATTCATTCATTCATTCATTCATTCATTCATTCATTCATTCATTCATTCATTCATTCATTCAAACTTTGGTTAAAATATTTTATCATCAAATTACAGAAATGATGTGCAAATGTATTGATTGTAATTGGGAAAAAGGGCAAAGCCCCATAAAACTTTAAGTAAAAGTCCTGTATTTGATGAACACTGTGACTGAAAGTACAGCTACTACTATCGGTCGGACCAAATCAGGATTCAAGTGACTACGATATGCATAAAGATATTGTCGTTTTGTACCAAAAAAACAAGGAAGATTGCTTACCAATAAGCACATGCAAAAGTAAATTTAAGACATGGTACATTGAGTAAACTTTTATTTCTTTCCACTACAAAGGAAGCTAAACACAATGAGAGAAGACATATTAAGATTTATTTTGATAAATGTTTTGGGAATCAAGTCGAAAGTATGGGGAATCAAATAATTTTATCTGGTTTATAGGGCACATCGTATCAGTTCGGTTGCAGAAAATGTAACCAAAATGATGAGCAAAAGTATGTACACAACAATAGATATGAGACTATCATGCAGGCCGTACTTGATTATTACAAATGTAAAAATTTGCAATTGTACAAAACACAGGTTACTGATTCAGAAAGTAATGTTTCAAATATGTGGGCAAACCATCATATGAATGTGTGTAGATTTTATCGGTGATACATGGTGGCATTTCTTTGAGAGAATTTGGCAAATAATATCTGATCGAATTTTTGGTGCTGTTTCTTCCTGGAATAGCTGTATGAGTTGAATCTCTGCTTCGGGTATTATATATGTGCACAGGGCGTCTAGCGGCAAACATGCTGGTAAAGTATTGTGGTAATTCATTGTGGATATATCTAAAATAAAGTTTCAAAGCTCAAACACGCATAATATCTTCAATTTTTAAAGTATGTAGGCCTTTATATAGAGGTCCCGTGTGTACACGGAATCTAGCAGAACTGATTAATCGAATAGCTTATTTTGAAGCAAAAACATGCATGCATGTACTGGCCATTCTATATCTTAAGTTGACTGTATATGCCATATATAGTATACATCAAGATATAATAATTGTCTCCTGAAGTATATTTTCATTTACTTAGTATACACCTGGAATATCTTCTAAATATACAGACAAAGCAAAAGTACATACTTAGATCAGAATGATGAAAATTTAACATTTTAATTATATTCAATTTTATTTGCCTTATTACCAGTCATTTTTCCCACCAAAACACCAACAATATCCACTGAATGACTTTTGTCGAACGCTGGAATAAAATAAATGTGCAAAATAAAGATATGTGATGAAAAAAGAGTTAAACTACATACAAAGCTGTCCGCAGATACATCCCTTATGGAAATCCGTATCACATTTGGCATAATCAACATGAATGTTTATGTTTACATATACTATCATTCATGTCACTACATGTATCAAACAACATATCAATAGTCCACAGATACATGTATTATTTGTGGTCCATATACTGCTTTTGATGTGCTGCATAGTGCGCACACCCATTATTATATTTTCATTCGTCATACTTCGTATGTCCAATTGCTGTTTACCAGCGACAGAACATAGATACATATACTGGTATTGATCGTGCAATCCGGCAGAAATCTATGTTTAATGGAACAAAAGAATAATAGATTGACCAAACGTGCTTGTCAATAAATTATAATGTTAGTCATTTTTTTACAATATTGATGATCAATATCAAAAAGCTGCATCTGCGGCATTTACACATGAGCGCACGTACAACAGAAACGCAATGAATACCCCATTTAGACTATCAAGCATAGTCAAGCATGGTCAAATTATCTTTATCATATACTGCAATGTACACGGAATTATCAATCCAGCATGTAACCAAATTAAGTCACCAGCATTTATCAAATTGTTCATAGTTTCCATAAATAAATGGGGAAACTTCAAACTGAAATTGCACTTTTGGCAACATTTAACCCAGCAACATTATTATACGAAATAACAGGACTGGTGGAAAAAAGAGCAGTAATTACGCAAATTTTCCACCAGTTCATTGTTACATTACATTAACTGAAAGGTCCAAAGATTGTCTTCCTCAGCAAAACTGTCTGAGACCTACAGTAAAAGAACCGAAATGCATACAGAATCCCATCGTCAAACCAGGTTATTGATAGTTGGCATTAACCCACACTCGCCCAATAGTCTCTTTTTCCGTTCTTTTTTCTCCATTCTGTAATATATTGTGTATATTAGCTGTCCGTTATCTAGCAGTTAAACCGTATGTGTTTGTGTCATCAATATCTATACAAGAGATCTAATATAGGCATTGCCTGTTGACCGATTGTGTTTTGAAATAAATTATTTTCAAACCATAAGTAAATAGGGCGGCTACAACTGCCTCCCAAGAAACTTTCACTTCAAATTTTAATGACCAAAGGCAGCGTTGCCTAGAATGATGTAGCTACAGCAACATGGGACACGCCTCAAAAGAAAACTTGCTATTAATAGACTTGTTAAGGGCAAAAAGGGGTGATCACTGCATTTCATAGTACAAAGGTCCCATTCGGCACAAGTCTTCCTTGGAGCAAAATTAAAAAAAAAAAAAATGTCCATAAAGACAATATGTCTTAATGCTTAAAGCCATCTAATTAGCATAAATTATACAAATTGACACCTGAATCAAAGGACCGCCTAACGTTGCAACCAATCAAGAAAATGTGTGTGTGAATACTTGCAGCTAACTCATTTAAGGATAACGAATTTCTGGGGTCATTTTGATACTTAGTGGCCATTTTGATCTCCAAAATTCAAGATGGCCGCTGGTTACTATCTTTCCTTCGTGCATTTTGCATGACTTTAGAACTGGTCAACAGGAGCTTATGTAATACATCAATTTATAATATTTTTGGGTTCAGGAACTTATTTCTGATACTGCGTTTGTGATTGAAAGTGATTTGAAAGTGAAAGAAAATCTGAATTGCTTTGAAGTTATGGAAGTTGGTGGTTTGTGACCCACCTCGATGTGTGTTCACATGATCCCTGACGTCAGAACTGAGACCTGTTCTGTGAGACCTTTGTACTATAAAATGCAGAGTACACTCTTTTAGCAAGTCTACTATATTGGCAGAACACAAGTACAAAAATAATTATTTATGCGGGGGAGGGGGTGCTAACGGACAGTCCGCAGGGCGTCTGTTCTGGAAAATGTTCAAGCAGCACAACAAGCAATAATTAACGGGTCGTTAGCGGCCAGCTGAATAGCGGCCACCTCATTATTTGCGTACAGCGGGCCACTGGCGGGCAGCACACCGGTAACCCATTCTAGCCTGTGTTTGCAGATCTGGAGTGGGATCCTGGCGGCCCAATCTGGTCGTCCATTATTTTTTAAGTCAACGGGAATCTCTCTCTCTCTCCCCCCCCCCCTCTCTCTCTCTCTCGCTCTCTCTCTCTCTCTGTCTGTCTGTCTGCCTGCCTGTCTGTCTGTCTGTCTGTCTGTCTGTCTGTCTGTCTGTCTCTCTCTCTCTCTCTCTCTCTCTCTCTCTCTCTCTCTCTCTCTCTCTCCCTCATGTTACACCACAGGCTGCATTACAAATTAAATCACATACATGTCCTCCATCCAAAACTCGTTGACTCCAGCGCCGACTTGCAGTACTCTTGCATTATGTACGCTTTCGTACACAACGATATTGTCTGTAGGTTGTGAGGCTCAGTTATGCATAGCGTACTTGTTATGTCTGTGTGCCATCACAGATATATTGTTTTTCTAGGAATTCTTTCTTTCTTTCTTACTTTCTTTCTTTCTTTCTTTCTTTCTTTCTTTCTTTCTTTCTTTCTTTCTTTCTTTACAGGCAAGCTTGTCCGACATTTCATTTGAAAAGTATTATACGTAGAAACTCCAAATTTGGCACAATTACACTTCTATACATGAAACCTCGCCTTTTTATGATGAAAGGTCATGCTTTTTAAAATTATGCAAACGAGGGGTAATTAAAGTTTTAAATCTTCAATACCTTATATACTGTAGTAGATGTGGTCCCGACTGTGTAGGAGTTCGATCATAGCAAGGCAAAGGTCATTTCAAATGAAAAGGTCATACCAAGGTCAAAGGTCATGTCAAGGTCAAAGGCCAATATAGGTCGAAATGTCATTTTAAAGGTCAAGGTCCACTTCAGGTAGAGGTCATCTCAAGGTCGAAGGTCATTCACGGTCAAAGGCCATTTTCGATGGTGGCTTTCTGCTAGCCATAACTTAGTCAATTTTATCCAATTTTGATCATGTCGGGCACAAACTATAGCAATTTGAACACTGCACATTTTGAAACTGACCCCTACAGGTCAAAG
This sequence comes from Hermodice carunculata, assembly GCA_964020975.1. Taxonomy (NCBI): domain Eukaryota; kingdom Metazoa; phylum Annelida; class Polychaeta; order Eunicida; family Amphinomidae; genus Hermodice; species Hermodice carunculata. Next base: position 15,031 of record CAXHWN010000559.1, read on the forward strand.
GTCAACGTCATTTGGACCTTTGAAAGTGTCACCCATCCATAACTCGGCCAATTTTCATCCAATTCTAATCATGTTGGACTTAAATTGTGGGTATTGTGACACTGTATATTTTGCAATTTACATGTGATCCATGATCTTGACACTTTCAGTTTCATTTTCATTTGTTTTCATGACATAACAGAGCCACAAGTGTGGGCCACGGCTTCCCATAGACCACACTTGTGGCTCTATATTAATCAACAGATTTCCTGAGCACACTCAGGATGCTTAATGCTTAGAGTGCACCAAGAAAAAAGCTGTTGACTAGGGTTTAATTACTCTCTTAAAATCTCTTTGCAACATTCATTCAGATTGTTCATTCGAAGTGCAGGATTAGAGACCCTGTTCTGGTTTAAAGACAGAGTTGGCATGTATCTATAACAAAGTCACTTATATAAAAGCCCAGTCGAACAGATTCTATAAATGTACCAGTAGCATTAGGACACTATATGATGATGGTAATGTGGCAACGTCTGCATTCTGTGTGTATATTGCAACCTGGAACTCGCTTCCTTTTCTGATTTTTTTCTCAGTTTCATATTTTTGGTCACGCTTTGAGCAAATTAATGTCAATAGGTGATGACCCCCCACCCCCACCCCCTAACGTCAAATGTCGTTAAGCTTATAAGGGGCATGGACCCTAACGTGGTGCGTTTTCATGTCATGAAGGAGTGAATTTCTCAAAGATGGCACATTAGTACACTACAATGACTAAAGAGATAGCATTCCTTCACAGCAAACTTGTGATTTGAAGGCAGATGCAGTAAAAACCATATTTTGATGAGCCGGTGCACCTTGCCCGGCGGCCCTATTGAATTCTGTATTATGTAATCACTAAAGCTCTTCAAGAGTGGTCTCATCTCATTCTTTGACCATGAAACATTGATATAGACACAAATTTTATCTTGCTAGCATGCTTACTTCTTGAGACATTGCCAAAAAGCTGAATTTAAATAATGGCCACCTTAATTTGCATATTCAACGAAATGCTCAACAATGACGCACGGTTATCAACTGTATTCTCGAATGGGACTACCTGAGCTACCAGAATCTGGAAAGAAAAAAACTTTATCCTCTTTTCGAGGTTCAGTCCCATTATCCCCGGACTACTATAAGAGAAAAGTGTAACACTGTAATCAGTATCACATTTTTCAACCAATTAAGCCCCACTGACATCTCCGAGTGTTCGTGTGCAATTCTAAAGGTCTGTTTGAAAAACAAAGTCGCCTTATATTACGCTTCTCGTTAAAAATTACAACATTCGTGAAACTTAAATGAAAACAAAACACAAACAAAATAAAAAAAAAACAAGAAAAAAATAAAAGAATAAAAAAAGAATACAAAACAAAACAAAACAAAACAAAACCCCCCAAAGGCCCAAAGGCCCAAAGCCCCAAAGCCCCCAAAACCCGATGTTTGATATATTTAATGATCTTTGTTCAGATATAATTATTTTGCCCTGTTGTCCTCAGTTACTTGTGTTTGGTTGCCATGGAAACGGCATCTTTAAACATCACCTTTTTCGGCAAAATAGTTCATTTTAGTGCCATCTGCTATTACTTGTTAGCAAACTATCATATCTATATTGCTTTCACCACACCAAATATACATTAAATTAATTTTTCAATACTAAGATAATGCTTCTCTGCTCTTAGACAGGTAATAAATGCTACAATGTGAAACTTGAAATGTAAAAATCAAGCTCAATTATAGGTAGGACCATTTTACCTAAAGTCGTCAAAAATGTTGAAAAGGCAACGAGTACCGTGTGCTCTTCTTTTACCCCAGTATCTTATCATTATTTACATACAAAGCCTATCTTCCTCTTTTCTTATGACTTAAATTGCACATTGTGACAGCATATGCCATTCTATTTAGCACAGCAGAGCCACAAGAGAATGAATGGACAGAACAATCCGTCACCGAGAGAATAGATGGCGGGGTATGCCACTCGCCAATTACATACTTTGGCATGGATATCTGTGATCAATCACGAATATACCCTTGTGTGACCTTCCACTCTCATCCGCCCTAGGTTGGGGGGGGGGGGGGATCTTTAAAATATCATTTTCTCTAAAATCGCTCAGCTGGTTGCTTTGAAATTGCGAGGGGACACCTCTGGGGATTCGTAAATCTGAATTTGCTCAGCGGGTGGCACTGCTTTTTTTTGGTTCTATTTCTATTTTTTGAAATTTTGTGTGTTTTTCTGCTATTTTCTACTTCTGCAGAAGTGTCCTAAAAATTGTTCTGAAACTTGGTGGAATTCTACCTCCTGGAAGGGAAAAGCAAAATTGTTGACTAGGTGGTAATGCTATTGACCCTTGACAAAATTTTCAATTTGAGTTTTTATCAGTTAATGCATGCATTACTGTTGGTTACAGTCTGAGTCAATGGTTGTTTACATTGTTGACTTCTTCGAAAACATCACTAGTTTTTACATTTTTATAATATTTTCCCCTTTTTCAAATGGCAAAATCATAAAAATATCCTTTTCTCTTTAAACTGCATTGCTAGTTGCCTTAAAATTGCGTTGAAACACTTCTGAGTTCCCCTCGACCAGGGTAGGACTTCCTATAAGTTGAAGGTAAGCCGAGAACGGGCAAATCACTTTTCTTTCCAGCACCGCTGACTTGTCAATCAGCTAAGTTTATAGGATGGTCCGCCATCCTTCCTTCCTCAATTCACATTTTCGACTTGTCAAAAACCGTGCACTTCCAACGTGGCGAGCATATACTTTTGATCGGTTTCAACCACATTTGTTTAAAGGGTCGTGCTCCAGTGATATTTAGATTTTTAAAATGATTTTCGGGGGTTCATGTTTTGAAAAATTCTTTAAAAATCATCTACTCTGAAACTGCTTTGCCGATTGCTTAGAAATTGAATAGGCACACTTCTGAGGACCCTTTTAATTAGTTGAACTAGCGGCACTGCGTTTTTATACTTTTTAAACGGATTTTTGTGTAGTTTTACTATTTCCGACTTCTTCAAAGTAGTCACTTAAATTGTTCTGACGTTTACTGGAAAAATACCTCGTGGAAGGGTAAAACACAGTTGTCCACTAGGTGGTCATGTTCTTTATTCCTGATTTTGAACTTTTTTTCAATACCGACACTTGTCAGTTTATTTATACATTCCTTTTGACTATTATGTTTGTCAATGGGAATTACAAAAGGAATTTAGATATTCGGCTTCTCCAAAACCTTCAGCTAGATTCACTTAAAACCTGGTGGGGGTATACCTTGGGAGGTTTCTTTCATGTTTGCCCGAATGATTACTCTCCAGGGATTTTTATCTTATTTACATTTTTTGCTCCTTTTTTGGCATTTTTTTTCACGGAAACCGCGTCACCAATTGCTTGCATGCTTCAAAGTTGCATAGGGACACTTCCGATGATCCCTACATCTTTATTTACTCACCAGGTGATGCTACGATTATGCTCCTTCTACTTCTTTTCATTATAATTTTAAGCTCAGCTGACTTGTCAGTCAGCTGAGCTTATCTTATGGTTTTCCGTCCGTTGTTCGTGCGTCGTCCGTCAACATTTTCATTTTCGACTTCTAAAATAAAACGTCAGCCAGATCCACTTCAAACTTAGTAGGGATGTGCCTTGGATGGGTCTCTACCATGTTTTATGCTCCAGTGATTTTTCACTTTTTTTTATGATAATTATCTTTGTTCTTTTGGGGGGACAAATATTTTAAAATCTTCTATTCTAAAACCGCTCACCTAATTGCTTTTATATCACACAGGAACACTCCTAGGGACTCCTAGTTCCTAATTTGTTCCCCGGGTGGCGCTGTGATTTGTTCCTATTTTTAAATGATTTTTGGCGTGTTTTTGCTATTTTTGACTTCTTCTCCAGACTCGTCACTCGGATAAAGGTGAAACTTTGTGGATAAGTTCCTTGTAGAAGGGTCAAAAATGGGTGTTCCCAAGGTGGCACTATTGTGGATTTTAACGATTTTTTTTCAATTCGGATGCTCATCGGTAAATGCAGCTTTCCTTTTGATTACTACGTTCTACTTTGTGAATATGTACATTGTGGAAGGGTCAAACAAAGTTGTTCACTATATGGCACTGCTGTGGATTCCAGATTTTTAACGATTTTTCTATTTCAATTCGGGTACTTATCAATAAATCCACCTTTCCCATGTAAGTCAATGGGCATTCTAATGCTAATTCACAATATCGACCTCTCCTCCGAAACCTTTATCCTGATTGACTTCAAATTTGGTGGCAATGTACATTGGGTGGGTCTCTACCAGGTTTGTTCAAATGGTTGTGCTCCAGTGATTTTTTTTTTTTTTTTTAATTTGTCTCCTTTTTGGGGGGGGGGGGCAAATCTGAAAAAAATCGTCTCCAACACCGCTCACCCGATTGCTTTGATACCCCACAGGGGCACTCCTAGAGACTCCTAGTCCTTAATTTGTTTATCGGGTGGAGCTGCAATTATATTCTATTTTTCATGATTCTTTGTCTGTGTTTTCGCTATTTTTGACTTCTTCTCCAGAACCATCACTCAGATTCAGCTGCAAATCGTTAAAAATCTTCTTCTCTAAAACTGCTCACCCGATTGCTTTGATTTCACACAAGGACACTCCTAGAGACACATACTTCTTAATTTGTTCAGTACCACCTGATATTTGGCAAAATCGTTAAAAAATCTTCTCTGAAAACCACTTGGCCAATTGATTAGAATTTGACACATCTGGGTACCCCTAGATCCCAATTTGGTTAGGAGATGTAACTCTGATTTAAGAAAATCAATAACTTTTTAAAATGATTTAAGTGTGTTGTTGCCTTTCCGACATTTGCTCCAAACCGTCATTCAGATCATGCTGAAACTTGGTGGAAATGTTCCTTGTGGTAGCGTCAAAGAAACCTGTACACTAGGTGGCGTTGAGCACTTCAGTTTTGGTCAGCTGAGCACAGGACTATCAAAATCCTCTTGTTTATGACTTTTGTGTGTTTTTGCTATTTTCGACTTTTCTCCAGAACCGCCACTCAGATAAAGTTGCAAATCTTCTCCAAAACCGCTCGCCCGATCGTTTTGATATCACACAGGGACACCACTCCTAGAGACTCCTAGTTCTTACTTTGTTCAGCACCACCTGATTTTTTTTTAGCAAAATCTCAAAAAATCTCTAAAATTACTCGGCCAATTGCTTCCAAATTGCATGGGGACACTCCGGGTAACCCTAGAACTTAATTTGTTCAGGAGGTAGCGCTCATATTTTTTTTCTTTTTTCATGAATTTTTGTGTGTTTTCACTTTTTTCGACAATTTCTCCAAACCGTCATTCAGGCCATACTGAAACTTGGTGAAAATGTTCCTTGTGGAAAAGTCAAAGAAAGCTGTTTACTAAGTGGCATTGATCACTCCTGTTTGTTCATAAAGGGTCAGCTAAGCACAGGGCAGTCACAGTCCTCTTGTTTTGTAGTTGTGTGCGTTTTCGTTTTTTCGACAGCTTGCTTCCAAACCATATGTTAGATTCTCTGAAAACTCAGTACGGATGTACCCGTTCTTAATGTGAACCAGATATGGTCACTACATGATGCTGTTGCCAGTTTAATGATTTTCAACAAATTATCGAAATTGGAAAAAAAATGGAAGGGGTATGTGAAAATACAGTGAAACCTCCCAATACCGAACACCCTTGGGATCGGGAAAAAGTGTTCAGTATAGTAAGGTGTTCGGTATAGGAGGTTTGATAGCATTAAAAGAATGTATTTGGGACCGAGAAATGGTGTTCAGTATAGAGAGGTGTTCGGTATGCGGAGGTGCTCGGTTAGAGAGGTTTTACTGTATTACCATTGTTACACTAGGGATTGCAGGGAATCCTACCATAGTGGTGACTGTCATATAAAATCACTATATTATTATCAATAAAGCTCTAAAATTGGGTTTCATGGCTTCAATACAGTACAATATACAGAAAATGTGAAATCATGAGAGTTAATATATACTTGTATGTATGCTTTGTTTTTTCCGCTTAAAACAACCAGAAGTAAGGACAACATGCCGAAATATTATTTCCAGAAGCTAAAGATAAATTTAGGACATTTTGTATATTTCTGTTCGGTGGGGTAATTAAACACATAAAATATATAGCTCTTTTTGGGAGTTGGCCGCTTGCCTAATAGGAGGGTGGGTAAGGGATTTCCCGTACTGGCGTACTGGGGCTTTTTATTCACCGTGCTGTCGTACTGGAAGCCCTCTTATTTTACGTACTTCGTACTTTCCAAAATTTTGAAAGATGTTTTTGCTTTCCGTTCTACGTTCTCTAGAAAAATAATTACCTGTACCAAAGTACTGAAACCCTCCTTACCCCCTTCTAATAGGTATGTGGATTGTTTGTCTCTTGTATTAAAATGATGCTTTACATTTTCTACCATATCCTAACAAACGTATTTGCAATGACGATTACTTGGGGGGGGGGGGGGGGGCATAGAGAGGCAAGGAATTAGATCTCGTTAAAATGTATTCAATTTATAGCCACGCAACCCAAACTTACAATGTACAAACATTCACCTATCTCAAAATAAATCCGATTTAAGTCAAATTCGTCCACCAGTTTCTGATTTATTTCAAATATGTTTTTGAACGTCAAAACTATCAGTATACAACATTTCAAACAACATTGCTGTTGCTGTATATATGGCTATGATATCAGATGTTGCAAAACCAATTTTCCTTGTTATGGTAACTGAATTTTCGATAGATAGATAGATAGATAGATAGATAGATAGATAGATAGATAGATAGATAGATAGATAGATAGATAGATAGATAGATAGATAGATAGATAGATAGATAGATAGATAGATAGATAGATAGATAGATAGATAGATAGATAGATAGATAGATAGATAGATAGATAGATAGATAGATAGATAGATAGATAGATAGATAGATAGATAGATAGATAGATGGGTTACAAAATTAGCGTGACGCTAGTTTACATTTTAGCCCTGAAATAAATATTTACAATATATACACATAAAAAGAAGAATGTCAATAAAATTCAAGGCTTGGTTTTCCAGTAGCTCCTTTTAAACTTTTCCAGTGACGGTTCCAGACGAACAGATTCCGGAAGTTTGTTCCAATTGAAGGGGCCGGAGTAGGAGAAACTATTGCGAAATATATCAATTTTAGGTTTAGAGACATATAGGAGGGATTTGCTGGTTGATCTGGTACTTCGTGTGGAAACGTCACTTGTAATGACCAATCTGTCACGAATATCGGAGGGCGTTTTCCCATGTAAAGCCTTATATGTTAAAATACATTTGTGGAATTTGAAATTGTCATATAAAGTATTCCACTGTAGTTGTTGGAATAAGGGTTCTGTATGATCTAAGTAAGAGGCACTAGTGAGTATTCGAGCCGCACGTTTTTGGAGCTTGTACACCTTGTCAAACAGTCCTGCACTACAGTTACCCCATACATTATCACAATACTCAAAATGGGGTTTAACGATTGCATTGAACAGGAGTTTCGTGTAGTCTTGGGATAGAATTGTTCCTAGGTACTTCAGAAGTCCAAGTTTTTGTGAAATCTTTTTGCATATTTTGTCAATGTGGGCCTGAAAGGTCAATGCCGAATCAAAAATAACACCAAGCAGTTTAGCTTCATTGACCTGTCGAACACTGGAACCATTAATTGAAACATTGTAGCCATCAATATTGCATTTTGAAAGACGCTGGTGGGTACCAAAAAGAATTGATTAACGCTTAGGAATGTTCAATACAAGCTTGTTCTGATAGAGCCATTCAGAGACCTTAGCCATATTTCGATTTGGTTTCAAACTTAGTGCTCCAATGTCTTTGTCCGAACAGAGGATGCTTGTGTCATATGCATAAAGATGAGCCTGAGCATCCATAAGCGTATCTGGCAGGTCATTTATAAATAATAAAAACAGTAACGGTCCTAAGATTGACCCTTGGGGGATGCCGATTGTAACATGGAGAGGCTCCGATATTTTCCCTGCAATAGATACGCATTGTCTCCTGTTGGAAAAGTATGACAGAAAGAAGGCAAGTGAGGTGCCTTTAAACACCATAGGCTTTCAGTTTTTGGATAAGAACCTTGTGATCTACTGTGTCAAAAGCCTTCCGTAAATCTATTAATATAGCACCGTTTAGCTTGCCGTTGTTGATGTTTAAAAGAAGCTCATCATAAAACTCAACAAGTGCAGTCCCAGTGGAATGCAAGTGTCTAAAACCTGATTGATGATTTACTAAAAGATCACGTGAGTTTAAAAACGTGTGGAAACTTTCATGTACGATCTTTTCTAAAAACTTGCTCATAATTGACAGAACTGATATTGGGAGATAGTTGTTTCTGTCCTCACGGTTTCCATCCTTATGTATAGGTGTTACTTTTGCAGCCTTGAAGTCGTCTGGGACTATACTGGTCTTTAAGGAGAGGTTAAGTATCCAGGTTATCACGGGCAAGGTGACCTCAAGGCTGCTCTTAAGAAGTCGAACACTTATACCACCAAGGCCTGTTGCCTTACCATTAGGCATCAATAATCTTTCTCACATGTGTCTCATCGACCAACGGAAGTTCAAACAGATCATTAGTTCTTTTAGGTATTGTCGGAGGATCTGTTTGGCTGGTTTCATTTGTGAGATTATGACCAATGGAAGTAAAATATTCATTAAACTTGTTTGCTATTTCAGTTGGTTCATCAATAGATAAACCATCTACGACCAGCTTACTTGGCGCTGGTGATTTGGAACCAAGCAATAGTGATTTTAAATGTTTCCAAAGCGACTTTGGGTTGAACCGATTTTCCTCTATTATTGACGCATAGTACTCTGATTTTGCACGCCGAGTTGTTGTCAGTAGTCGGTTACGGGAATCCTTGAAAGCCTGTTGCATTTTATCTAGATCTGCATCAGAGTTTTTGCATTGAAGAAACTTTCTTAGGTGGTAGTCTTTTTCGTGAATCATGTCCATCACTTCACTATTGATCCAGGGTTCTGATTTGCTGCGTACTCGTTTTTGCCCCAGGGGTGCATGTTTATCAATGACTTCAAAAAGTAAATCTTTAAAAGCTTCCCAGGAGTCATTCGGGTCTTCAAATATTTTCACAATGTCCCAAGGAATGTATAAAAGGTCATTGATAAAATCAGCTTGACTAAAATTTTTAAAGTTCCGGTAATTGATGGTAACATGTTGATTTTTGTTAGGTTGACCAGCTCCGTGTTTGTGAGCAACAAAAATCATGTGGTGATCACTTATACCAACTGGAAAAACACCGCTATGTCGCACGGGACATGTTGTATATATATGGTCGATTAAGGTGGATGAGAGGCTGGTCACTCTGGTAGGTTCATTTATGAGTTGGCTCATCTGAAAGCCTCTGGTTATAAACAAAAGCTGGTTATCAGATCCTTGATTGCTCAAGTCAATATTCATATCCCCAAGAATGTAATGCTCTTTATTTTCACTTTATATCTTTTTAAGGAAGTCCGATAAGTGCTCATAAAAGGAATTGTTCGAGGAAGGTGGTCTGTATATAGTAGTTACAACATATGGTCTGCAACCAGTTTGGGTAACTTCGATTGTAAATGATTCCATATCTGGGTTACAATCAGGGCGCTGTTTCCACTTAAGATTATCTAATATATACATCCAGACTCCACCTCCTTGTTTAGTCCTTGGTCTATTTCGATTTACAAAAGTAAAACCAGGAATTTGATAGTTATCAGCTACATGGTCAACTCCGTTTAGCCATGTCTCATTGATGCACAGGAGATCAATTTGCGGATCTTTAAGCATTATTTTCAGCTGATCCAGTTTGCCGGAAGCATGCAGTGTGTTTACATTAAGACACGCAATTCTTGTGCCTTCATTATAGCTGGGATATCAAAAAGTCTGTGCAAATTCTGTTCATCCCTCAGTAATGGAATAAATATTTTCAGGGGCAACCTAGCAGAAATTTAATACTCCTACATCTGTTCCATAAGTTGACATGTTGAAGCTTAACATTCCGTCATGTGAAAATTGACAGCTGGGTTCAGACTGAGACTTAGGTCTGTCGTACTTGGAAGAGTGAATATGAGCATGTGCTTAATATGTTTATCCTTTATAATGGATTTTAATTTCCTCGGTTTAGGCATACTAAAAAATTTAAATAACGATGCTTATCTGGTCAAAATCGGAAGTAAATTATCCTAATTATTTCACATTTCTACGCAGATCAATAAATACATGTATGTACCAAACAACACATTGTTAGTGATGAACAATTCTTTGTTTTTATCACATTTAAATTTCTGGCATGGCGTTACTCGGTAGAGCCCACCTTTTCTTTATAGAAGGGGCTGTATAGTTTGTAAAACCAGGGATAATGTACATAGTCATACGCTTTACAAAACTGTTTTAAAGCTGCAAGAGATAATGCGGATTAATGATTGGACTTTTATTATAAATACATAAAATGAAGTTCTTATTTATTTGGGCAATATCTTTGAACGTTTGCTGACAACTTATACCAACTGGACGCAAGAAAACAAGGCTGATTCACTGCACCAGACACTGCATTCTATATCTACTCAAAACCAACTAAAAAACATGCGATGACGCGTTATTGCAAAAATGTAGATAGCAGCCAATCTCGGCATGAAGACCATTTAGTTCCCATGTGCGACGTGGAATACATATATTATATTCGAACAAAATTATCTTCCACAAGAAAATTATACGTTTATTGAAAAAGTATGTTTTACTGAAAGTATCTTACCGAGAGTTCGATGGGGTCGAACTTGACACGTGTGTTCTGCATTTAGGGAACAGCCAGCATTCATCCTTGGTACGTGGCAGGAAAACGACATCAACAACAGAAAAAAAAGTAACAGATGTGTTATTGATATTTTGCGGGGAAGGTCGACAAAAATATCAGAACCTCTTGAAACAGATAAAAAAATCGTTTGTTCATTGCTATAGGTCTTGGACCAGTAACCTCTCAAGGTCGGGTCAACTGATCCACAACTTTTGATCGAGTACTGAATACTGTTGCTGTGTCTATTGGATGTTAATATCACAGGAGCAGGGCATCCCAAATTAAGTCCCGTCATCATTTTGGATAGGAAAATACTTATCAACTGTGATTTTTAGAAAGGCACTGCTACTCCAGAAATATTTTAAATCATGTGATAACTTTGTGTATTTTTGGAGACATATTTGGCGCGGAACGGTCAGTCATGGAGGTAAGGTACACACATGCACCTGTAAAAAAAAATCTAATCACATGACCCCCCATTTTCTTGGTTTTAATTTGCTGCTACCGGTATAAACTTGAAGCAGAATGCCAAGGAAGTTGCAGTTTTACGTTTCAAATAGGAGAAATAAGCCAGCGAATGTCGCTATTTTAACATGTAAATGCATTAGGCCTAGGTTACTGGTCCAAGACCTATACATCAAAGAAAAAGTAACAGGAGCTGGCAGATTTTTATTTATTTATTTGTTTGTTTGTTTATTTATTTATTTGTTTGTTTGTTTATTTATTTATTTGTTTGTTTGTGTATTTATTTATTTATTTATTTATTTATTTATTTATTTATTTACTTATTTTTATATATTTTTTTGCATTTGAAGTGACGCGGCTCGCCGATGGCGTCACATGTGCACCACGTTTCTGAAAGTTTGTAACGGGTGACGAAGTTGAAAGTGCAATTTCTGCAAACAGAACATTAAACTAGGAAAGATGATTTGCTGCATAGCAAATCAGTGTGTGTGTGTGTCTTCAAAGCTTATTGGTAGGACAATGTACAATTGGTATTTCAGTACTACAGTGCATTATTGGTACGACAATGTCCAATGGGCACTTCAAGTACAACAGTGTATAATCTGTACAACAATGTTACGGCAGTGTACAATGGGCACTTCGGTACTAAGTGTATGATCTGTATACTGTTATGACAGTGTACAATAGGTAGGTCTACTTCAGTACTACAGTGTTTGATTGGTACTAAAAAGTTACGACAGTGTACAATGGGTACTTCAGTACCACAATGTTTGATTGGTACTACAAAGTTACGACAGTGTACAATGGGTACTTCAGTACTACAGTGTAACTATTGTATTTTTTATGACAGTCAACCGTCACACTCTATTGCATTTTTAATTCCTCTCACCAGGTGTCCCCACCTATCAGAGAGCTGAACAAATTTGTCTGATGTGCATACTTTTGAAGATATTCAAGATTTGAAATTTAAATGCCCTTAATTTGCATAATTTAAATTTTTGCAGCCTTCATTACCAATTCATCAGATGCGTACTAGTCCACAACATAGAAATAGAAGTTGGAATGACATCCCTGTCTATTAAAGCTATGAAGTTATTCAAGATTTAAAATTTGCAATGGTGCTACTTAGCATAATTAAAATTGCTACAACCTTTGTTTTTTTATTCATTATATGCGCAATGGCCAATAACCTCGTAGTTAAAGTTGAAATGACATCTCCATCTGTAATAGTTTTGAAGATATTCAAGATTTGAAATTTCAAACGCTGCTGATAAGCATAATCTTCATTTCACTGCGCAAAAAGGCAAAGCTCCTTGTATGGAGGTACAATCATGCCAAGTTTGGAGTTTCTATGTATAATAGTGTCAGAGAAAAGTGTCCGACAAATTCACTGGTAAAGAAGAAAGAAAAAAAGAAAGAAAGAAAGAAAGAAAGAAAGAAAGAAAGAAAGAAAGAAAGAAAGAAAAGTGTGTGTTGACGCACTGACTTTAATTACACCCGCAGAGGTTTGATTAGAAATGCGTGGATAAGCGACTTACATTTGAGGAGGTACTAAAGACAACGCAGACCACGTCATTTGTGCATGGGACAATATATTATTCTGAGGCTGAGCCCTGCTGTCAGGGGCACTTACCCTGGTGGAAATTGAATTTGTCATTGTATTTTGCCCCAAGGTCCTGTCGCAAAGTGGAAAAGGAGGACCTGAGAGATTTTTCTGTGAAGTTGAGCAATTTTGGTCGCAGGCTCGGAGAGATGACTGATCGTTGACCTGACATGAACATGATACGGCGGGCTTTAGAACCAATGCCATTCATCTGTTGAATCGCCGTGGCCCCCAAGCAGTGAGGAGTGTAACGGCTCTCTGCGCAACAGGTCCAGACTAATGCGCTTTGTGAATCGGCTTGCGCTCAATGGGGAGATGAACCAATACCCACGTTGTGGCAGGTCCCTTCTGCGCATACGTCGGGGTGGTTGGTAGTGCTTCACAATTCGCGAACACTCAGAAAGGTGCATTCATTGTCAATTTAAAAAGGTTTATACGTGAAAATGAAATAAGTAAAGAAGGTACCGAAAATATAGATAATTCAGCTCGGTAGTCACCATCTTGTATTACTGTCTCTACGTGGACTAGCCCCAGTATGAGGCATCGAGCCGCTATGTTGGGATGGACGGCTTCTCAGCCTCAGAAAGGGTAATGGTTCTCAGTGGAATGTCACAATTGAGTGCTTCATTATAAAATAATCATGGGTTATTTGACAACTTTTTTATGGTATGGTGTTTCTCTTTGTTATAATGTTTATGTCTCATGTATCTTCGCGAGCCACTGTTCCATGATATGGTATTTATCCACATTTTTCCACTCGTAACTTGCCTGCTTCCATAGGCGATTCGCATGCATGTTTTCTTCTCGCGCGAACTTGCGATATTGAACGGTTTTTGCGCATGCGTGACCGGATGTATACAGACACGTGCATTATTCCATGTCCGTGAGCACATGGACCATATAATTATGCAGGGATTTACCAGTCTTAAACCTTTGGAAAGAGATTATCCTGCCTGATACTGTTATATATATGTGAAACTCGTTGACCTATCTATAAACTTACCCTTTACTTGAGACAAATGCATGTACTTACCCACAAGAAAACGAAGTCATGTGAATCGAGAACACGCACGTGTAAATGTATACTTCCGGTCACGCGTGCGCAAACGCAATTCTCGTCCGGCTATGGCAGCGGTCACGATTTGGAGGCGGAATTCCATTAGCGTCGCAGAAAACGAAGTCAATATCTTGTTTCCCATGGCATGAAACTTTACCAAAATGTAACATGAATGAGACAGACCTTCAAGGAACACATACATATAAGACATTGGACAGGTACATTTATGTATATCGTGCAATTGAGGTATTTATTTAGAGGTCTGCGTGAAATGCATTACCTGTTATGAGGCGGAGATGGTGCCCATATTAAAACAACACCGTCGATGCCTCAGAAATGGGGCTATACGTGGACCACCATTTACTGCGCTCTTACCTGGTGGGCAGGCAATAAAAGGTATCCGCTGCAGACGTCATCTCATGAACATGTATAATTATAAATATAGTCGAAGGAAAGTAGTTTCCCCGAGTCCCAAAGAAGGGCCTTTGTACAAGCTACAAAGAAGTGTTTTGGTCATATGACATATTTGTGCTGCTTCAACCATGGTAGCAAGGGCCTGGTCCACTCTTGGACACCCATCCACGGTGACCACTCTACAACCAAATGTTCCTATTGTGCAGAGAAATTGGTTGCACGAGATTTGTAAAGTTGTTTAACCCGGCAACCTGGCCTATTTTCTTTCCGGGTGGCTATTTATACACCTGGCATGTGCACACATAATTATCATTTCACTCATACCTGTCAGATGATTCTTTCTGCCGAACAAAGTAAAATTGACACCTGCTTACCTGGCAAGCCTCACTTGGAGGAGGAACTAGGCCTATATCGCACACCTTCGCCCTGACATCACAATAGGAGGTATGCATTTTAACTGTGATCCTGTGCTGTCACCTAGACTGCAGCAAGGAACTTGACAGAAAGGAGGCCACATTCATGTGTTAAGCAGGGCCAAATGAGCTTCTGTGATAAAAGGAGCAACTTGAGTTAGCAAAAAGCTTCAGAAAAGTCATTCACTAA
>CAXHWN010000559.1:30200-50200 GCA_964020975.1 Hermodice carunculata
GCTTGAAAACATACAAGATGCCTAACATATTTTAAAAGTTGAATTTGTTTGTTAAGAAAAATGTTTATTCTGGATGGTTAAGCAACATATCTTGTTCAAGTGCCCTGATCATGGCGGAGGGGTATAGACCTGCGGCATTGAGGGCACTTCGGGGGCCATACCCCAACCCGTGGTATAACAAGTTACAGCCTATATTTTCTTATAGGTATATATGTCCCCTTCAGGAAAAATAGGTTGTGGAATCTGAAAAGCGTTTTATCATATATATTTCTGCCCGTTTCCATGAAAACCTGTGCCATTTCTGAGACAACTCAAATTTGTCCTTAAAAATAATAACTTTGGTGATACTGCTTGTGGAAAGGCTAAATAAACACTTAATTATGCTCAATTGCTCTACTATAGTCACAAAATACAGAGTTTGTTCAAAGTGCCTCATTATCATATGTTAATTTATGCAAATATATGAAATTTACATCCAAATTAAGTATAGTGCGATGACTAACATACTATATTTACTAAGATATAGTTTCATTTATTTAAAAAATGGCAAAATGATTAGGAACAGTACAAATACATGTTTTATTTATCATGTTTATATGAGTATACCATATGCATATTAATTAATATGCTAATATGGCTATCATGTGTCATGTTTGCTTACGGAACCGTCATTACAATTGCCAATACAACTGATAAAATAGTACATTGTACCATGTATTCACAGGTAATTTACAGTGAACCATCCCATGGAGTCCTGCAAGATGACTAATGTATCTCTGGCATCAAACTATAATTCAAAATGCCTTTTAGTAAAGGAAAACAGTATAAGTACATGTACACACTAAATACAGAAAGCCGATCAATGATGGTCACAGTTTGGAGATTCTACGCCAAGATCCAAGCATCCTCATCCTCATCATCACTGTCTGTTTCAGTGTCAAAAGTGTCATTTGCACACTCATGTCATAATTCTGTGCATTTAAGTCCTGTCTGGAGGCAATGGCACTTTCTTGCGACAGTACACTCAATATAGGTGCAATACAAATGAGTCAGGTTGCGGACTTCCAGTGGGGCTAGCTCCATGGTATACATAAAAGGCTTGAGGTAGCCATCATTAGACATTTCCCAGCCGTTACCATCGGGATCCCACTCTTTAGGGTTAGGAATGTGACTGTTGTATTTGTGTCTTTTTGTCCAAAACCACTTCCTAGTAGTCATTTCCCTATTCCGCAGTCCGAACTCTTTACTCTCCATAAGCTAACCTGTCCCTGTCTAACCTATATACATATGGAAGGACTATTGTCCAAATTACACACGTTTCTCTGTAAAATTTTGACATAGGCTGTATTAGCCCAAATAAATTAAAGGGTCTTCGGCGGATAACTACTCAACATGCTTCGGAGCCTTTTACCCGTACATGTCTCTCTGAGTAGTGGCTCCTTGTCTAAGCTAAATATTCAGCAAAGACAACCCACATAATAATGCATAAATATGAACGTGGCAAATCATGAATTAGCTTAATACGTGAAGTTTTGCTTATAAATGCAAACCTTCATTATGAAAGAAGAATACCTGGAAAACAAACTATAATTACCAAATTTGTGTAGTACACGTTCAGTTAAGAACAATTTGACTTGCCCCTGAACCAATATGTACCCTTTCTAGCTGGACAGCTTATCCTAGTTAAACCATCTGCCAATGTTTAACTGAAGTGGAAACAAGTTGCGGCATTATATTCAGTCCCAGTGATTGTAAAACAAACAGTTGCAGCTAGACCACCTGTATAAACCAAAGGAAATCCTAACAAGGACTGCAACAATGTACATCCTGCACCAAAATGCAAAACAAACTCCATGATGATACCTACTCCTCAAACAATTAAGCTCTATTTCATTGCCAACCCTGAGTCAATGTATCAACGTAATGTGTCAGCTTTGTGACATTTGAGAAAATGCTATCAATTTTGAGTAATTTTTTAATATTGAGTAAATGTGTATTTAGGCATGTCAGAAAAAAATGAAAGTCATCAGCATTTATTCCAAAAACATGTTATCAAAACAATTTTTCTTCACAGGATTTTGAGTACAATTAGGCAAACAGGTAACTGTCGTAGGCCGCTGCTTGCTACAGATAGCCCCCCCCCCCCGGGGGGGTTGTTAACCTGACAGAAAACACGTAAGCCTAAAATGTCTGAAAGTGCATATTAAAACAGAAAGATGCCAAAAGATAAAGTTAAGTAGCAAAACAGACAAGTCTAAAAACTGTAAATTATTGTTGCCAAACTTTTTATAATCTTTGGATATTAACAGTAAAATTATAGGGCAAGTCAGAAAAGAATGAAAGTCATTTGTATTTCAGTCAAGAGAATGCAATGAAAATATTAACCAGATATCAAGTACAATTAGGCAAACTTGTAACTGTCGTAGGCCGCTACTTGCTACCGATTGCCCCTGGGGGTTTAACCTTACAGAAAACAAGCTAGCCTAAAATGTATGAAAGGTCAACATTAAAACAGAATGATGCCAAAAGATAAAATTAAGTACCAATACAGGCAAGTCTAGTATCTCTAAAATTATTGAAGCCAAACTTTCTGACCATCTTGGGATATTTACTGCAAAATTTGTAGAAATATTTGATCAAAAGTACATCCTTAAATACTCCTGACTCAAGTTTATTGTAAATAAAATTTAATTCTAGATGCATAGTCCGGAAATTCAGAACAAATACGACCAAATCTCAAAATCTGTGGAAAAAACCGTATTATATCCAATAGTGGCCGAAATATTACTGTCCGGGAAAGGATAATCAACTACTTCAAAGTTAAACTCATCTATGTTGTGATAGACTCTAATACAAAATCTGTCATTAGTGACCTGAATATCCAAGTCCAAAAACACATCTCTGAAACCATCTGAATAGTTACCCTCCAAAGGGATATCTTTTGGGAAAATTTCTTTAGCAATTTCACTGAAATTTTGTACATTTACACAAGCAATGTCATCAATATATCTTGCGTTGTTTGATAATTTTGTAGCCATTCGAAAGTCCCTTTTCATTTGTTGAAAAACCAATGGTCGGCATTGAACAAAAGTATTATCCAAAAGAAATTTTATAGCATCAAGTTTCAACCGTGTAAGATTTAACGTTACTTTTTGAATATTTATTGTGTGACCAATGTGCTTTCTTTGTATATGAATTAATATTAATGTGTGGTTTACCATTATGGTTAAACATTTTGCTAATTAATTCTGAAAGTGAACTTTTGAGTTCATCTATGGGTAGATTTGTGTGCAGTGTAGGAAAAATCAAAGGGTTTTTTTTTATGTAATTTGGGTTTCCAGAATAAAAATGGAATAGAGGAGTCTCTTCAGAAATTTTGATATTAAAATTCCTGTTCATCTCATCTTTATGTGTATCTATCAAATTATCAATGGATTGTTTGTGTAATTTATATACGTCATTTCATCTTATGTCTGAATTATTGTTTGTACAAAGTTCTTTTTTTCAATACTTCCAGATAATAATTTTTGCAGATGATCCCAAGATTGTTCCCTGCCTTATCTATGTTAGTGACCACAAAACTTTCTTGTAGTTCTTTGATTGCTTTTGAAACTTCAAGTTGTTTTAGATTAACCGTATTGAAATTCTTAATGTGGATTTGTAACGATAAATTCTTTTTGTAAAGACTTTTTTCAAGTATGATAACCATCCTTCAAATTTCTGAAATTCCATTTTTCTTTCTTTGCCCATTTCATACAGTAGGAATCAAATGCATCACATGTGTCCTGAAAAATACTGTCAATGTTCAACTTGGGACATATCCGAAATTTTGTACCTTTTTCATAATTTCTTTTAAACTTGAATTTTGTATAATATCCAAATTACCTGTAAATACATGTTTGTGGTATGCATCAACAAAATCAGAATATTTACTGTTAGACATACAGTCACAGTTTTGATTCGCTGCGATATCTTCAAGAGCAATTGAAGCCAGACATTTCTTGTAATTCATGATACTTTGTCCAATATTGTTGCCATATTTATATGAAATGATGGGGGGGGGGATCTTTCATTTTGCACTCCTCGGGAATCATGTTACGAACAAATTTCAATTTGAAAAGGGACTGAATGTTTAGTGAATCAAATTTTTGGCTTTGAAAGGTATGCTGCAAAACATTTGATCTATTTTTTTCTTATTAGAATCTGGTTTCCGAATAGTTGTTGTGTAAGCGTACACAATTTCACCAAAAAAAAAGCGGAAATGTGTGTTCTGAATCAGTAAGACCCAAATATTCATTGATTTTTGTTATGTCTCGAAATGATAATGCTTTAAGAGCTGTATGTAATTGATCAATGCCATTGTGGCACCAGATGGCACATTGGTATTGTGCCCTTTTCACATGTTGCTCAAATGCATCCTCAGTAGGCGGTAGTTGAGCAGCTGATCGGTCTGTGGTGGAGGCAAGCATATATCATAGCTTGTAGTTTTGTAATAAGTCCCTTTTCCTGTGTTGAGAGCTTTGCTACATGAAACACAGGTATAGGGATTTAGCTTGGCTGGGGGTGGCTTCTTGGATGACGGTTCCAGGTTCATGATTTTAGGTTCAAGGTTCAAAATTATCTAACCTGCAAATACATTAAAACGTGGGTGTTCTTACCAGGTCCAAGCTTCATTTTAGAAAATAATCCAGTTCACCATGTGTATATTATCAATCATGCAACACATTTTGACAATATGCACAGTCATTCTCAATGACACTGATGATGAGACAATCACATAGCAGAGTTAGAATCCGACATGGACTCTGGAAGTCAAAGAAATTTTTTTCCGGTAATATATATGCTAAATTTGCTGAAATTCCAACAATGCGTTTTGGAGACAGCACTTTTGCACAAGCTAGCCATACAGACAACCCATAAACATAATCCCCCCCCCCCCCCCCGTGGCGGACCCATAAAATTTCAGTAAAACTGTGAACGAAAAATGCTGATAAGCAGATTGGGATTCTAGGGATTCTATGTTCCATGTGCTTTGAAGCACTTTTCAGGAAAAATTTAACTTTTTGCATTGGTACAGCACATAATGTGTGATATACATCTCTAGAATGGCTTCAAAAACCCCAACATTTGAAGTCTAATTTGCATACATGTAATGGTGTCCAATTTATATACTCCAGTAAATTTGGTATCAGTATATCCCTGGATATATATTACCTTCATCATTTAACATTTACCCCGATTTTTTGTAATTTGGCAACTGCAGCAAACAACATCAACAAATAGAGGTGTTTATATTTTCAAATAGGTGACACAATTTTGCATATAATTATAATAATAATGATGTTAATCAAATAAATTTTTTAAAGCTTCATGCCTGTTGAAAGAGTAAGGTTAGTGCTACCTTTTGATGAATTTTGGAGTGCTTATCTTTAAAATTAAGGCAGATATTAAAAAATTGGTGAAAAGTAGTCATTTTCCACAAAAACTAGAGGTTGCCATAGAAACGGGCGTGTTAACATACCAAAAAAAAGCTTTTCGGACTCCACAACCTATTTTTCTGTAAAGAAGAGACATGTGCGCACATTTTGATATAGGTTGTGTTTTGTTATACCTTTGGTTGGGGTTGCACCTATTTTTAGGGCACTTTTGAAGCATTTGCCGCTAGCCTAATAGTTCTTATTGCCTAGCAACTGAGGGGACCAGAGCAGGTCTGCACTTAATATAGTTCAATATGAATACCTCCTATTATAGTTACATTGGTCTTCATGTAAACAGTTCTTGTCCTCTATTTAATACATCACACATAAAAAGTCTGAATCACACATATATAATATCCTATCACCACCGAAGACGGTAACAATTATAATTAAAATCACTCTTCTGTACATTTAAGGTGCCAGCCAAAAATGTCAACATTTTCATATTAATACACAGAGTACGCTTTTGTGGGGAGCGGGGAGGGGGGTGAGGGCCAGTGTACATTTTATTTTAATACATGAAAATGTTGATTTTTTTTGCTTACCAGTAAATGTTTCAAACTTAAATATTTATGGTAATATTTGCATAAGATACTTAATAAAAATGCACAGCTTTAATGGTCTGAACATGTGTCCAAACAATATAGCTTTGGATTTTGGTTTAAAAAATTAAAATTTTTAAAGCACTAATTTCAAGGCGGAAGGGGGTCCTATGAAATAGGACTCTACGTACTAATGTGAAAATGTTGATAATTTTGGATGGCCCCTAAATGTTCTTCAACTGGTGAAGTTACATACATGTATACAAATCTCATTTCACACAGATAGTTCCCTTGATCTCTATTGAACAGTCTTTCATTTAAAAAAATAATAAACATAGTGTCCTATCCCCACAATTTTACCAGACACCTTGAATTATTAAAATCAGGATCACTGCAACAAAGTATTGTCACTGAAACTCCAGTATTGGGTTACATTTAAAAGCGAGCGTCAGCGTCGGCCAAAATGCCGAGTAATGCCGAGATAAAGATTTGCAAAAAATACTGTTTAAAGTGATATGTCACAACAAAAAATAGCAAAGTGGACCTAAATAACAGCCAATTATTTTTTATGATTATCAGTGGATCTGTATCAGCCAATATAAATAAAGATATCATTGGCAAGTTTTGAAGTTCTTTTTTAAGCTTTTAACATTTATAAGGCTGACAGTTTTACAATTCATGTACAGTGGAACCTGCTATGAAGACCTCCGGTGACAGAAAGTTATTTTCACACTTTTTTATGACACTTAAATGTACCGATATTTAAAATCCACCCTACAAAACAGCATTTCCTGGCAGGGGGCATGGTCTTATGTAGTAGGTACCACTGTATTCATACTTTTCATGTTGCATGTGTTTTCTTGTGCACACAAGGGATTGTGAAGCATATTGATGCAGTCATCATCTTTTCGAAGTTTTACCTCACTTAGCTTCTAAGAGTACATGTATGTAGTACTTTTGTGTTAATCTCAATTTAGAAATGCATGGTCATGTTTCTCATGTATTTTCTAACTTGGTAAAAATGCTGCTTATTAGTAGCTATCATTGCTTCTTGTGACATATCATTGTGAACGATATTTTACAATCATTGATATCCTACAATTAACACATGATCTCGGTCTTGTTTTCCATTAAAATGTGAACCCTGAAATATGCCTGCAATACTTCTAGTTGCTTGTTCCTAAAATATTGAAAAATGCAGATGTATACATGTAGAAGTCCCCAGTCCTTTCCCCACTTTTCTTGGCAAATATGGCAAGAATGCCGAGAAAAGCCGAGGTACTTTTCTGTCCAGACGTGACCTCGGCAATTCTCGGCGAAAGTGCCGAGGAATGGTGAGGTGGTCTTCTTGTAAATCTTTACCTCGGCGCTCCTCGGCATTTTTGCCGAGAAATGCCGAGGTAGTTTTCTCTCTACACCTCACCTCGGCGATTTTCAACATTTTTGCCGAGAAACACCGAGGCTAGAAGAGCAGTGCAGAGGATCTCGGCATTTATCGGCAAAAATACAGAGGAATGCCGAGAGAAAGCAGACAAACAGAACACTCCCGTCATTTCTTGGCAATAGGTGACGAGAGTTTCCCTTTCTCTCCGTGACAAGCCGATAAATGTTCCCAACGTAAATGATTGTAACCCCCTGACATCACACAGTAATCAAGTTATTCTATCCCCTGACATCACACAGTGATCAAGCTATTCTATCCCCCTGACATCACACAGTGATCAAGCTATTCTATCCCCCTGACATCACACAGTGATCAAGTTATTCTATCCCCTGACATCACACAGTGATCAAGCTATTCTATCCCCCTGGTATCACACAGTGATCAAGCTATTCTATCCCCCTGACATCACACAGTGATCAAGCTATTCTATCCCCCTGACATCACACAGTGATAAAGCTATTGTATAATTGTATCCAGAGCATCAGACCCAAGTCAAGTGGTCAAGCAAATCTGTGTGTGTGTGCGTGTGTGTGTGTGTGTGTGTGTGTGTGTGTAAAGTTTGTTTGTGTTGATGGCAATAAAGGTCCTTTTAACTTGATGCTAATATGCTGTTAGTGACTATTCCATGGTGTTCTTCACTATATACATCTCTATATTCAAAGGAGATAAAATCAAATACTTACCTCCCCCCACTCTTATAGCAAATAAGTAAGAAGTCAACTTTCAAATCCAAATGATTTGCCCATGTTTTACTCTAATTGTTGATGGTGTAAATATTCTGACAGCGAGGATAGTTTGAAAAGGTAACAGGGCATCTAGTGGAATGACAGGACATCTCAAATGACAAGGATCTGCAAGATTGGCAGAGAATACAAAAGACTGACAAGG
Source organism: Hermodice carunculata (assembly GCA_964020975.1). Lineage (NCBI taxonomy): Eukaryota > Metazoa > Annelida > Polychaeta > Eunicida > Amphinomidae > Hermodice > Hermodice carunculata. Next base: position 38,552 of record CAXHWN010000559.1, read on the forward strand.
GATCTGATACATGACAGATGATATGGTTGAGTGACAGTGTATCAATGGCTATTGCCCAATCCTCGTTAAAGAAATTTAAACCTTGGTAAGTTCCATGCATATACATGGATTTTTTTCCACATATTATTACCAAAGTTTAACATTGTTATGGTCAAAAGTTTATTATGCATATATGTTATATGACTAATTTGATACTCTGACAGTCCTCAATTTCTTAACATATCATGCTGCTGGATGCCCTGTCATATTACTGGATGCAGCTTTTTGTCATTAGGTCATTCTTTTTACCCCTTATTATCAAGGTGTGTTGAATCATATTGAATTTTTAGCACGTCGTGCTATTGGCTATCTCGTCATTTTACTCCATGTATTTTTCGTCATCTTTATTAAGCAGTAGTATAATTATCAGCTATTTAGCATTGACAATTTTGTCATACCCCACTACGGGATACCCTGTCACTTTAATGGACGCATACCTAATTTCCAAAATTGATTTTGTCAAATATTGAAATGTTGGAAAATACGTACGCATGCGATAAAATGAGAGTTGACCCGTGGGTGTATACAGTTAACATGGCAGGGTTTCGCCCTCAAATTATTGTTACCCCACAGCTCAAAGGGAGTTGGGTGTTAGTCATTATTTGTGTCATATTCAAGACATGCAACGTTTTTACTGCTAACGAAACTTTGAAAAAACACAGACGTCCTAAAGGCAACAGCTTGAATGATTGAAATACAATGGAGTATCAATTATTTATTTAGTGGAAAACTGTTGGAATGGAAAAAGTAAAAAAAAAATCAAGATTATTCTTTAAATTAAAGACAATCACTAAGACAACTAGCCTCCTTGGTTCCACCAGGAGACATTATTATTATTTGAGAAAACCTTCAGGAGTAAAAATAACCATACAAAATCCAAAAATGATGCTTGCTTTCTGATGATACTGTGTCAATATAAATTTACTCCATATCATCATCATCATCATCATCATCATCATCATCATCATCATCATCATCATCATCATCATCATCATCATCATCATCATCATCATCATCATGCTTGCTTTCTGATGATACTGTGTCAATATAAATTTACTCCATATCATCATCATCATCATCATCATCATCGTCGTCGTCGTCGTCACCATCATCATCATCATCATCATGATGCTTGCTTTCTGATGATACTGTGTCAATATAAATTTACTCCATATCATCATCATCATCATCATCATCGTCGTCGTCGTCACCATCATCATCATCATCATCATCATCATCATCATCATATCTTTATTCGTACATGAAGTACCATTAACCAAACAGAAAAGAAGAAAAAAATATGAAAAAGTGTAATATCACAAATAAAGTTCATAAAATATTTTAAGTCTAAAAAAGAGTCAATTGTAAAGTACCCCTCTGGGATGTAAGTCAGTGAAGCTGGCTTTTCAATTGCTCCATTGCCATCCTGATTGTAAATGTGTATTCAGTTAATAATGAACTTTGATAGTTTGATTCAAGAACAGCTATACTGATAATAGGAACGAATACCACTTGTAATGTTAGCAATATCCACAAGGTTGGTGAGAAATTTCTGTGAAATACCGTATTTTCCACATAAATTATACAATTCTATGCAACCTGGACATAATACAGCGAAAAAGTACTGTGCATTGCTACCAATATGATAATATGTTATTCATTCATGTCATACAGAGAAAATTTGGCCAGCACCACAATGCTGCTTCTTCTTTTTAATCCATAAATGAATTTCGGAATGACTTTTTTTGCGTTAATGTCGATGCATTTCCAGGTGACCAGCCAGATATGACAAATTCAGGGATGCTTCTTGAGACGCGTCATTTTCCTGGACATGTAACTCTCTATCTCGCGTAAGAATACATTTTGCGTTAGAATAACTTTACTGCTTCATACAGATACTCACGTATTTTCCAGAGATTATGCTCTGCAGATTATATATCATGATATTTAACATGGGACTCAAATCATTATTCTCATATGAAACAATTACACGTGGAGTGGAATACGATTTTATGAATCTACAGCAGTCCAGCGGCAGATCTTGGAGAAATATATCTTGCTGCCCTCCCTCTCACTGCCTGGAGACAGTTGAAGTCTAACGTCTTTTTGCACTTTATGCTTAAAACCTATAAATTTCAAACATATTAAAAATTATCTGAAGATAGTGTGTACAGATAAACAAGTTAATATTGAATTTTATTCCGTCCTCTAAAAAGTAAAACTAAAATAAAGACAACGGTTTAACTTGATTGAAGGCCAGATATGAGCTACATATTCTTATACTGTATTTCACGCTAAGCAAAATATATTCAACAATGCATTGTTGAGCATCAATTTAAAGGTAATAGGGAGTGGGAAGGAAAAGTGGGCCACTATATACCTCCTGGGTGTGTTCTTTGGCTGTGATGTCGTCCTACAATGGTAATGTGACAATTAACTTTTTTTAAAATCTCTGTTTGAGGGCCGGGCATGCCAGCCAGGGGGTTATAGGTTGAGGAGTTCCCCACTTCTTGAGCTGAAAAGAGGCTATGTATACTGTTCTGCCCCATGGATATAATTAACATACAATTAGCCACCTGGTGGTAGTTGCACTTGTCATTCCCTATAGGTGCTATAACAACGAGTGCCCATATGCACAATGTACTGTATCTTTATTTTCGATAAACATCTGATGATTTAATTCAGCTGTTTGTTCACCTTATTTTGAGTCTGCAGTTATATCACAGGCTTCAATTCATTTTTCAGAAACACATATTTTATGTAAAAGCCAATCATGTTAATAATAAATTGCATGTACCTTATGGCCTATACCTTCCATCCTGTGTGAAGGAGCAGATGAAACATTGTTCAGTCAAGCAGTCTGTGATAGAAAGGAACCTTTATCTCAAAGGTTTACTACTGTAGGTAAATACTTACTTCTCATCATTATTTGTATGTTAGCTTACTTGTGTCACCTATTTAAGATCTGCACCTGATCATTTGAGGATATGCCATCCAATGAGAAATTATTTTAGTGGTCTCCAATTTATAAAACCGTGACAGCATGTCCCAGTTGAAAATTGCAGCGTTGCTCTTTTATTTTTACTCACAGATTCACATTACCTGTTAGACTGGCTGTCATTTGGTTCGTCATATTTGTCTCAAAGGAGTTAATACACAGGGGTGCTTAATGGCAACGTGGGTCCAGTGAGTCGCTGAAGGCGACGAATGTTTAACCGTGACATGGGACCAGTGAGTCGCCAAAGGAGACGAACCAGACTTGTAGGGTTAACAAAGTTCCACCCGCATCCTGCAGATGACGCGGACCGATGGAAATTTGCACCGGCTATAAACAGCCAATCAGAATGAAGGTCACCATTTGACCTGCAAAATTTGCATTTAATATCTAAACAAGACGGCATGGCCAACATGACAGCAGCAGCCACACTCAAGGACAGTGTACACTTTATAGCTGAAAAACATGGTCTGCCTATGGTATCAGGAGTTCAACTGGAAATGCTAGAGTACATAGGCAAAGGGCAGGATGTTCAAACGGTGTATGTATATATATACAACAAAAGCTCCTGTCTCTGTGCTTCTCTTCACGGCTACAATGTTACGTGTATAATTTATTTTGGTACATAGTTGGTCTGTTTCAGCAGAACGTTAGGTGGGTTCAACATTGTAACAACAGGATAAGCAACATGACATCCTAATATGGTTTTATATTCAGCATACAAAAAGTGAGTATATTTTGCAACGTAGACTGTCAATATTTGACAAGATCAATGTTGGAAAATACGTACCCACCCAGTAAAATGACAGTGTATCCTATAGCATGACATACAAAACTTATTTATGTTACATAGCTTATTACGTCATTACTTCAAAATAAAGATGAGACATTTTCAGCTGGCAAAATGACAGGATATTCTGCAGTGTGAGTTGCTAAATCATCTATATAAAGCAACATACATTAGGAATAATATACAATAATAATATGACGATCTTAATTCTGTAAAATAAGAGGATATCCAGTGGCAGGAACGATTATTACCAATTTTGCACACTATCTATGCCAGAATATGACAGAAAATTCGTATCCAATGAAGCGACAGGATAACCAGCATGACACTCCAAAGATGTTCATAATAGGCAACATATGTGCTTGTATTGGTGCACCTGCAGAACAGTACTAAAACAAATATGTGACCCATAAAATACCTGGGTAACCATTAGCATGGCATCTAATATTTCTCCTTTTTAATGAGTGCATATTGTTAATGATGGGCAATTTGAAGCATGTCACGTGTTTCTTCAGCCTAATGCCAAGATTTCATATCCAGTAACTTGATAGATTCACAATGGCTGCATTTGCTGAGAAGTAATATGGGTGCTGTGTAATATTGGTAGAACAAAACCATCCATTAAAGTGCCATGATACTCAGTAACATGATATCTTCAAATTGCGCTCAGTGGGCCAATTTTATGTCCCATAGTGCACAAAATAAATGAAACAAACCTATAGCATGATACACACAAAAGTCTCTATACTACAGATAAGGCATTCTTATCACTGGACAATGCAAAGACTTTTGATGTTTTTATCTAGTAAAAAGGCAGGTTATCCAATAACATGACGTACAAAACTTGACTATGTATTGCAAAATGTACTTCCCATATTTGACAAAATCTTTGTTGGAAAATACAAACCAATAAATTGACAGGGTATGCAGTCGCCAAAAGTGTCTATGTTACATAGCTTATAATGCAATTACTGCACAATTAAGATAAAAAATTTTTATTTGGTAAAACAAACCTGTATCCAGTAGCATGATATATCAAAATCGATACAGTAGCCAACATGTATAGGCATAATGCCAAATATTTTGGACAGAAAAGCTTTATCGAGTAAAATGGCAGGGCATCCAGTAGCGTGACCTGTTAAATTTTATATACATGTATAAGACAACGAATATCAGCAATTATGCACGATATCTATTACAGGAAATCAATTATCCTCTAAAATGACAGGTTAAGCAGCATGACAACGGATTGAATGTTTGTTGTTGGGCAACATATATTTGTAACACTGCACAACACTAATACCATTATATCTGTGTTGAGTAAGATGACAGGGTATCCAGTATTATCTCGTTTTGGTAACTCACAAGCAACGTCATTGGTTAAAATGTGCTGCCCACGCCAGGTGTACCAGTCCGCATCCACGGCTTGATTCCGTATCAGCGGCTAACCTCAGTCTGGAGCTGATGACGTCAGATGGATGTCACAGTGCCCTACGCTTTGCAGATGACAGTGACCATGGCTGTTGCAAGCCACAGAAGGTGTCCCTTTTTATCAAGGGAGACAACTAGTCATCTGCGCCAGACTTCTACCCTGCTCATTTCGTTAATAACATGATATAAAATCGTTATTCCATGACGGCGCCCAGTTTACAGAAATATGCACTGGTGTATATTTCTAAACCCTGGGTCCCTTCACGGAGTAACTAATGGCATGACATAAAAGTTCTTTATAGTAAGGATTGCATCTTGTTATTGATGGGCAAGCTGAAGCAAGTAACCTGTTTCTTTGGCCAAATGTAAAGGCTTTGTGTCAAGTAAGCTGACAGATTCACATTGCCTAAATTTGGTGAGATATAACTTCAGTCCTGGACGATATTATTGGTAGACGTCATCCTGTAAACTAAATGGATATTCTGTAATATTACATCCCAACGAAAAATATACTGGCAATGCTGCACAATATAAAGGAAACAAATCTACAGTAATTTACATAAAAACTGCCTATTACGAATTATATATTCTTACTACTAGAAAGTTTAAAGAATGTTAATTTTTAGTACAATGTCAATATATTCAGTAAAGTGACATACAGTTTATTATATTTTGGAAAATATACCGTCAATTCTCGAGAAACATCAATGGTGCAAAACACGTACTCCTCTTGTTAAATGTCGGGGTATTCTTTACCATGATGTACCAAAATCGTTCATGTTCGTTGCATATAATGCCATTACCTCGCAATAATACCCCCCCCCCAAAAAAACCCCAAACAAATCCTTTTCCAATAACATTATTGGTATCAACTAACAGGACGTAACAAAGTTTTGTATGTTAAGTTGCACGAATATTAGCAATTATGGACAATATCTATAATAGAAAATCTTTATCTGGTAGAGCGACAATTTATCGTGCTGCATGACTAGCAAGATTTCCGTAGATTAAGAATAAAATATTATGGTAGAACAATATCAGCCATGCTAGATGTTTGTTCAGTAGAATGCCGTGATATTATATCCAGTAACCTCGCAGGCTAGCAGAGCCCGAATTTGACCAGACATAATATCGGTACTGGACAATGTTAGTGGTAGAATAACTCGTCATGTGAAATGGCAACATGTTTAGTAGCATATCGTCCCAAACTGAAATTGTGCCAAATGGGCAAAATGTGTTCACACTTCTGAAAAATAGTAATGTCAAAAAATATGTCCATTAAAATGAGGGGGCATTGAGGTGGATGATATATAAAATGTCGATTCAAGAAAATATGTATTAGCTTGACAAAGTTGGGGACTATATATTGGCAATTCTGCACAGTATAAATGGCAGAGACTGTTTAGCCAGTCGCACAACAGGATGTCCAGCAATATAACATGCGACTGTTCTGTTTATAGTCAGTAAATAACACAAACTGCACGAACTTTACTTAATGGCAATACATTAGAATATAAATGGAAAAGATTCATTATGCAATAGTATGATATTATACTTGGTAGAAAATATACGGGAATTATGAATATTAGGCACCATATATCAACAATACTGGACAATACTGAAATAGAAATAATATATGTCCATTAAAATGACAGATATACTGGTGCATGCCAATGATAAAGTCTGTTTATTACGGAGCTATATGTACTTTGCAACGACACAAGTTCTTCATGATGCATCCACAACTTTAATCGTTGGGTACGTAAAGTATCCGACAACACAATAAAATGACTCATTACCTTTCACTCCCTGCCTAATTTGGCCCACAGTTGTACCTTACCATATTAGTGGGAGTGCACACAAAATATCATTTTAAGGTAAAGTTTATTAACACATATTTGCCTAGACCCATGGTATATCGGTATCCAACACACAGCATATCACTGCTTATGTTTAAATATGCATATTATCATAAATACTATTTGTATCAAAATATCTCTGCAGACGTCACTTACGTTCAGGCAGAAAAATATTTAAGCTTGAACAGACCACGCTGGTTTTCCAAGAAATTTCAACACCGCCCCCTTTTTTGATACATAGCTGCAGGCCTTATCTATGCAGAAGCGTATCTAGGATTTTAAGGTGGCGTGGATACACAATGTTCGATGTCCTTGCTATGGAAGGCATGACAGCTTTTCTACAGTTATAAGGGATCATCATCGCAAGAGTTAAATTAGTGTTTAGGCGCTCACATATTCTGTCTTGGTCTTGTTATCTATGTTTCTGTCTTACATGTATCAACAACATAGGTCTGCTTCTTCATTTTGTTTTGTTTTGTCTTGTCTTTTACGGTTTTCATTTATTTATTTATTTATTTATTTATTTATTTACTTATTTATAGAGGAAGTGTACAATATAATGAATAATACTGCAGATGTAAGTAATGATACTAAGCATTTAATTGTAAACGACTTAAAATTGCATCTTTCCGTATGTTTACATCTGTGGGTACTACAGAACAGGACAAAAAGTGGCACATTAGCTCTTCTCCAAGCATTTTTCTTTAATCTGCTTGTATATGCACAAGAATATACAAATATGAAATAATGCAAAACACCCAATGTTTCCACTGAAAAGAGTTATTTTGTGCTGTTTTTTGGTGAAACTTGTGACATGTCGTGGCTCGTCCCTCGCTGTCTTAGCTTGTACTTCGTCTTATCGGTACCTATTCCATTGAATTATTTCAAATGTGGAAAAAAGGGATCTCTCCTTGACCAAAGTGAAGCCATCAGTATATATATATAATTCCCTGAAGCAATCTTAGCATCACCAGATAAACACTGCGACATCACCGATACTGACAGTGAGGAACACATTTCACCCTGTCAAGATAGTATAGAAACAGTAAGTGAACATTCATACACCGATTTACATTCATCCCAGACCAATACAGAAAATGGACACTTATCAAAACGTATCAACGTCTCATCCAAGTTCCCTCAAATGCAAGTAACACCTTTCATATTGTTTCAGCCATTTAACAGTAGACAAAAGATGCAGGTGAACCTGTGTCTAACTCAATGTAAATACAGCCCAATAATTCTGAATTTTCTTGTTAAATACTATTTTTCATTTTCCTGAAATGACGGTCTCCATTGAAATCAAGTGTTACCTACAAGTCCATTTTCTTAGGTTTTCTGCCAACAGTGGATGTTTTTCATCCTCAGCTGGGTCATCCAAACTTTCATGTATGTGTGGTAATTATTCTCTTTCTTATTTTTCTTGCATTATTTCATGCTCTGTTTATAACCTGAAACATTTAACAAGGCGTGTAATGTTATGTCAAATAAATGATTTGAATCTGGTTCTGTAATTTTTATATAGACACCTTCACGGCCAGCCAGAATTCGAGTAAAAGGGAAGAAACAACAAAAGTTGAGCCTTCTCTTGCCAGCCTAGACAGGAAGTTGAATGCTATAGTTAACCAATTGACTGATTGTAATACAAATGTTCAAGAGAATGCACTGACACCCGTGGGGACTGTGTAGAGTTTCGTCAAATTTGTACATCGATTCATAGGCTCTAAAGAGGGCTTTATCACAGGAAAAGCTCACAAGAGTCCAAGCCTCTACAGCGTCAACACTGAAAAAATAAGCTCATTGTGGCAAAGTTCCCAAATTGGAGACACGGGTACGCTGACCGTGACAGGGTTGTAAGAACATGAGGGACAAGACCTATGAGGGAAACACCAAATATCTATCTGATGATGATCAAACTGAGGAAAAACCCTGAAAAGCTGAGATCAAAAATGTTATAATTTCAGAAAACAAGGCTTTTATGCATTCATACCTTTCAGCATACCTGCAGTCATCCTATATAGAGACACAAATGCAGGAGGACTAGTAAAAAAAAAAATTAAAAACGTGATGTAAGACTTAGCAAATAGACACGTACGAATAGAGTATCTGGAGGGACTGACTGTGCATGAGACTAGAAATGCATTTAATATGGATGGTTAGCTGTGGTGGACAGTTAATGTAGCCAAATAACCATCGCTAATTATAGTCTCAGAGGTATATCCATGAACACATTTGTAAGAATTACAAAAACACACAACGCATAGGTGGTCTAGATGAATTGACTGTGCATGGGACTAGGAATGCATTTAATATGGACAGGTAGCTGCTGTGGCATTATTTATGACTATGCAGTGCAATAAGCATTGCCCAGTATAGTCTTCGATTATACCCATATATAGTTTTGTAAGATTATCTGGTTACTAAACATGATAACCAACTAAGATTTATTGGAGAATATCTTAAATTAAAGGTTTTAACATGAAATACAATATATGACTGTTTTATGCATATCGAATTATGTTCGCCTTATAATTACATCATATAAAAACCGATATATTATGTTGGTAAAGGTTTTTTATTGTAAGGGCCGGATAGAATGAAAGAAAACGAGAAAGGAGGAAAAGAACATATGGCAAAGAGAGATCTTAGAGACATAAGATCTTGTTCAAATATTAAAGTTACAATACTGACAGAACAAAAACACATACTGTGCTTTGTTTGATATTTCAATGACTGACAAATACACACTCGCGTATCGGGGATCTGGAGGAATTGACTGTGCATGGGACTAGGAATGCATTCAATTTGGCCCAGTGTCCAGTTTAGGTGAAAAAAAAAATCTTACAGAACTAACTATATTAAAGGGTTATGTATAGAACCAACATGATATAAATGGATAATTAATAATGACGAATCTCGATGTCAGACTAAAGATCTGTGTTATTACCATGAAAACAAATTAAAGATTCCGTAATGTAGGTTACTGTTCAATGTAGAAGTGCCATTTTAAATTACCATTTCATGGTTTCATACTGTTACATACATATTCAGACCTTGTACTCTGAGGTTGAATTCCATTTGGTGCTTGTTATATAGGAAATGAATGCTATATATGTAAAATAGCTAATTGACTATGGGCTAAGTACCAAGTTAATGATATCATAGACATTTTTATTAGTTTAAAGTATTACGATATAGGCACATGCTATGCCCATTTGCAATCTAAGACGATATTTACACATAAGGTACTGGGAGGTAGGTTACCCTTATTTAAGGGTGAAGGACTGATTATTCTTACAACGGAATACTCACAAAGTTCCTTAACAGTTAGTGGGTCAAAGCAGTGTATCGACCTTTACACATTAAGGCCTTACGGATTTACAGATGCAAGACTTCTTATGGTAATATATATATATATATATATATATATATATATATATATATATATATATATATATATATATATATATATATATGTGTGTGTGTGTATTTAGAAGTGTTTCCGCAAACAAGTGAGAACTGGTACATCATCTCACAATGATCATGATTGATGAGATATTTCCATAATATGTATGAGGCCTGAAGTCAACAAATGATATAATAGTAAATATTGTAATAGCAGAAGGCAGATTTGAAAATAAGGTGACACTGAAATGCGATAACATATTGAGAAAATAATTTAAGATGTTAGGCAGCTCAATGGAATAACTACTTAGTCTTTGATATACAGATACAGCATTTTAATGGGTAATTAGTACACAATGCCAACAGTATTTAATGGCTATGATATTGATATACAATACAATACAACACATTACCTTACCAAATAGTTCAGAAAAACATGACCCATATTCATAAATTTCAAACTCAATAATGACAGGAAGGAGATTCCAGAGTTACCAAAGCATCAACATTCATCTTCCAATACCTATGTGAAAAAACAAATTTCACGCCTGACTTGAGACAGGCAGTCCCTCACAAAAGGCAACTGGTGGTTTTAAACAAGTTCTCTCAACCTCTGAAATATTCCTCATTAACTACAGATTGTTTTGTTTCCAAAATGTCTAGGCCTACCCACTCAAAAGCCAAAGTTTATCACTTCTGCAAAAAATAAAAAGGGACCTGGTAGGCCTTAAACTTTTTAGTTCTCCTGATAAAAGGCAACTGAACCATTTTGTTTCACTTTTGCCAGTGGTAGATAACGTGTGTAAAATGTGACGGTACTGTTCAAGTAGAAACCACGGATAGATCGAAGTCTCGAGCTACAGCTTGAAGTTGGCATACATGTGTTCAATGTCGGGAGCACCTTTCATTTTTTTTCACAATTTTGGTATAAGAGTTTAAATTTTCACTCGTGCAAACACAGTTCGTTTTGTCCTGAACGCATGATTAAGTATTTTGTAACAGGAGCCTCAATTTGCATATGACTTTGTAACAAGGTTGGTAAAGGACACAGTATAATTTACTGTTTAGCGTTGCCATATACCTTTTAAGGTATTAAAATATCTGGCAGACATTCATTGGCTAAAGACAAA
>CAXHWN010000560.1:0-42000 GCA_964020975.1 Hermodice carunculata
TGGCGCGTATTAGGACACGAGTACTTGGACAAAATAGCAAAACGTAATCTAGTTATAACACGTACTTTACTATTGATTTATATGTCAAAGAGCCTTTCATCAAGGCAAAGCTCATTTTGCTGCACAAATCTCCTACTACATTGCTACATATTTGATTGAACCTAGTTAAACATTCTGAAGCACTATCTAATCACTCAAGCACGATATTATATCAAAAACAAAGACAATCTGAGACACTCATATTTATAAGAATATTCGGCAAGCCAACGTATTGTGGAGGAGGGTGGAAAAGTTCCCAATAGCGATAGGACGGGCTTAACTATTTGCGGAGGACCATGGTCCTCCTCAGAAAACACAGCCCTTGCCCTGGGCACATACAGACCCACCAGATGCCGCTGTTGTACACATTGGCATATCTTGTCACTCCACAGGGCAATCCTGGAAATACGCATTTGGTATGAACAAAATTCTTCTGCAATCAAACCTGAAAAATTTCGCCCTGAACTTCGAGACCTTGTGTTAAAGAAATGACCATTCACTGTCTCAAATCAATCAGCCCGGTGACCCTTTATCTGAGATATCGTTCCCGGTGCCTGAGAAGTACAGTTTCAAGCTCAGAGGAGTTTCACATGTAAGTAAGAAGGGTCAGTGCGTCATGCGTGTTGTCAGTCTAACTATTGGTGCACTACTTTTTGCTCGAAAATGACAAACTGGACCCCGGTTGATTCTTAAACTTTCAGGGCGTCAGATTTAAAAGGCATGAAAATTGATTTTGTTTTCTCCGCTAATTAGGAGAAATGAGTTGACTGTCTTATGATCATCGAATTGTGCCCCTTTTCAAACATTGAAAGGTAACACCATTACAATGTGGCGTAAAGTACGTCTATTAACTGTTCGAACTCCCGGCACATGTCCTCGTGTCTTCAACTGCAGACTTACAGTGAAACCAACAAAATTGCCTTTGGCAACTCTCATTTAAAGTTAAACTAACTGCGCATGCCTACCGACATTTTGTTCAGTAAACTGGCTGCAATATCTACTCACTCGTGGCATGCAATTAGCTTTCACACTTTTATAAATCATGGAAAATCATGGCTTACATGTGTCAGAAGGATATGAAATCATGCCTTACATACCTCAGAAGGCTATGCAGGATAAAACCTGCTGCTCATCTTTAAGGAGAAATTAAATGGGTAAATTGGACTAATTAGTGAATTGCAGATTCAAATGAACTTTTTGGAAAATATAGGATAGAGAATGTCACGCTTTTTCAATCTTTTTGTGATGGAGATCAGATCAGCAAGGCAGTACTTTACCCAACAATTTGTGGGCCAGTCATGCTGCATGGAATTCATCATCCTTAAAAAACAATATTTTAAATATCGCAGTTCGATGCACGTGCCTGACAAACTACAAAATGTAACACATATTTACATGTAACGCACAAAAAACAAACACACACACGGGGAACGAGAGAAAAAACCTGCTAATGTCCAAAATTATATATATATATATATATATATATATATATATATATATTATATATATATATATATATATATATATATACGTTGGTGTTGGTGCATTTTTTGTGTACCTTTTTTAGAATACCAGCCTTTTTCACCTAAGCACAATTAAACTGGAGATTCCAGCACTGAGAAATCACATATTTTACAAATAATGGTATCACTCTTGAATAAAAAAGCCAGGGACACGTGCTTCAGAAATCGAAAAAGCCATCAGAGTTAGCTCAAGTCTGTTTTCCAAGCGGGGTACGCGCTATTTCCCTGAACAGATTTTCCGCCTCTGCTGCAATGGGAGAAGTGAAATTACTGAAGCAGCCTCGTTAATCAAGGAATACGTCTATTGATGATCACTTTGGACGCTGTGGCCATGCTTAAGTTCCTACTGAACGCACCATGAATATGACATGTCCCGTTTGAAGACTAGCCCCTATTCATCCGTCGACGGCGCAACCACAATTTCAAATGCTGCTTCTCTGTGTATTGGGTTATTTTCTTCTTTTTGTTTCCTTTTTTTGCAGGTAACCGCAATTCATACCCACCTGGCCACTAATAAAATAGGCATAAAATTAATACCTTCAATTTTTCGAAGTTTCATTCAAGGGCATCAGGGTTAGCGTCGCGAAACGACGCCACGAAATAGGTTTTAATATCATGTGTTAAGAGAGGATCCTCATATATGAGGATGCTCATATATCAAGGAACAAATGATACCCCAAAAATGGGAAAAAAATGTATATTTTTCTGATATGAATTTAAGGGATAATTCAGCAACTTTTTAGAGATCCAGACAAAGAAAACATGTTAACTTTTTTACAGCATCACTAAAGAGAGGTGTTAGCTTGCTTTTGATAATAAGCTAGCAAGTGAATAGGCCCAAACCGCGATAGTATGGACCCCCAAGCTACAAAAACACCTGAAAACAAACATAACGGGGTGATCGTAGGTATATAACGTTGAAAGTGTGCACACATAAAAAAAAGTCCACCGAGCTCAGGGCCCTCCAGGTTCTATCTGGTCCTGCATTGTGCCAGGCTTGCAGGGGTTCGTATTAACCTCAGTTCAGTCACAACCTTGTACGAGTCACTAAACACAGCAATAATTCATAATCTTAGTTAATACTAAGAAGATTAAAGATTTTATTTCAATAGATATGCATCGCTCAAATAGCACTGATTTTTTTGTGTTTTGTTTTTGTTTTTGTTTTTTTTTTTTTTGTTTTTTTGTTTTTGTTTTTTTTTTTTTTTTGTTTTTTGGTTTTTGTTTTTGTTTTTGTAAGAACATCACACCACACAAAGACACGGACAAAGTGTTTTGTTTACATGCGTTGCCTTACTATTCACCTATGACTGAATCTAATATTGTAACGCGCTCTTCCATTTACTTATGAAGCATCGTTCAATAAAATGAGGCTCTCGCGTTCCAGCTCACCCCGACACCTTAAACCTGATGAAGAGAAAATCAGCGATATATGATTCGTAGAAACCACATTCAGGTTGTGCTTTCCGTTTTTTTTTTTTTTTTTTTTGTCAGTTGCGACAGTCCACATTGCGATCCATAAGCTGCAAAGGCATGCACATATTATCTGTAGTGCACATGCCATCATTTTAGTCCGACCACCCGTCCAATCATTCAGAAAGCGTTTACCTTAGATGAAAAATCAGGCAAGCGTAACGTTACCGTAGTTTCACTCGTTAAAACGATGAGATTTGCAAACTGAAACATAGCCTAAACCTTTCATGAACAATGTGATTGACCTACTCACATCTAGCTTCTTTGCAGTGAAAAATGTGGCCGACGCAGAAACTGCATTTTTACGTTCAGAGAATTTTACGATCGTCAGTCATCAATATGCTTTTGCTCTAGATGACACACCATCTCGTCTTGCAATGGTACAATACGCTGCATAAATTTATTTTACAAGTCCCTGCTACGCCATTGAACCAAGACTATGGCAAAACGTTACTGTAACCTGTTGTTCGTGAAAATGATCGCGTGCAGATTTTTTTTTCTGTGCATCGAGTACGTAATATTATACTAGTGTACGTTTCTCCTTTTGCCTGCACGCATGACATTAAATGTAAATAAGGTAAGATAGAAAAGAAGGTTTGTTCCAAAGCAAATCTGTCTGTGTGCCTTTAAAAGTTGTAAATAATAAATGCTACAACTTTTGTCCTTCAAAAAGTCAAGGTCACTTGGACCTTTGAAAGTTTCATCTAGCCATAATTAGGTCCAATTTTAAACCAATTTTAATCACGTTCAACTCAAATTGTAGTTCTGGCAGCAGTGCCCATTTTTTTTTTTTTAATTTATGCGTGACCCCTAAAAGCCATAAATCAAAGTTATTGGGCCCTTTGAAATGTTCATCCAGCCATAACTTGGTCAATATTCATCTGATTTGATTCATGTTGAGATCAGTTGCGGTTTAGGAGAGCACACTCAATGAGCAGCTCGGTTGCCTCCCTTGTTGCAGGTGAGATTCAATGTTATTCATGCTAGTATCCGCGACAAATCTGGCCTCTAATGGCGAAGCAGGAGCAATGCAGCCCAGTGAAGCTCACCTGGTACCCGGAGGCAACTTAACTGTTAAAATATTGCGGCACATATTTTTCGGCTTGGTGTCCCGTGCGGTAGGTTGCTTGCTCGAGACCCGGCCGTTTCTTAGTCCCCCCCCAAAAAGATATATATGTATGTGTACATATATATATATATATATATATATATATATATATATATATATATATATATATATATATATATATATATATATATATATGTATATATATTGTCCCACAATTAAAAAAGGACTTCTTACGCCATAAAGAGTTCATGTTGGTGAATGACTGCATAATTTCCGTTCATAATCACGTCGTCCTAAAGCGCTGCTGAATTTACGGTCTAACTAGGAATGGAAGGAGTGGAATTATGGCACTGTGTAATCGATTTCTGCAATGTTAAGTTGTACCTCAAAAGTCCCGTCAGGAAATTTAGATTTCCAGTTTAGAAGAAAAATAAAATCATCAATTATCACATCTGACATACTGAACAATGGCAAATACCGATTTGAATAGACTGACATTTATGTTTCTCATATCTGATACTCTTACCGTGACGCATATTTCCTGAAACAACTATGTCGCTGACATTTTTTACATATTATGTGGTTTATTCAATTTTTATGTGTCAATGAACACTTCGGTTTTGCTATTAATTTCACTGAGGTCCTGACTTTGATTCAAGTGCAGTAAATGTGATGTACATTTATCACCATAAGTCTTATTTACTCTCAAGCCAGGAGAAATGGAATTATAATCCCCAGGGTGTTCGGTTTCACTCACTCATCAAATGTGATTAAAATTTTACAAAGCCTTTTATCACCACAGTTACCATTTATCATGGTTTATTTAGGTCATAAGTAGAACGGGAGACTGTGCGGCCTTATATATTTCTCACATGCAATGTTAGTGATTATCCTAAATATTAATTATTTCAGTCCCCAATTCTGTTTGAGTCAACAGTTTTTCTTGTTACGTTATGGGTGCCTTTGGCCACAGCGTGCACACTAGATCTGCGGTTCTGGACCATTCGTACGCTGTCTCACGGTAACTGGGGGCATGTTGGTACTTGAATGAATGGTCTTTACCTGGACCATTCTCATGCTGTCTCACGGCAACCGAGGGCATGCTGGCACTTGAATGAATGCTCTTCACCTGGACCATTCTTATGCTGTTTCGCGGTAACTGAAGGTCATGCTGACACTTGAATGAATGGCCTGAACCTTGACCATTCTTATGTTGTCTCACGTTGATTGCGGGGAAGCTGGGACTTGAATGAAAAGTCTTGACCAGCATGGAGGAAGGGGTGTTTACTGCAATTTTCAGCTGGCCTTCAATGTACAGATGAGCCCACCTTTCAGTCGCTTAAGATAGCCATAATTGCGTAAGGGCAACAGCTCAAATGTGTAACTGGTGTTGCATATCAGCCTATATGAGGTAAAACCTAAAATGGTAATTCAAACTCGGAAATTTAGGAGTGAAATAAACAATCTTTTACTGAGATTTTTATGCACATCAAAAAAAAAAAAAAAAGAAAGAAAAATCATCATCAATATCGCGACTGGATGAGAATTAAACCGTCATTTATGCACCCTGCTTGTTTGTACAACTCACTTATATTTATTGCCGTTTGGTCGTAGTTTTGCAGCTACCATAAACAAACCTAATGAAGCCGCATCCAGAATGGTTGGGATCCGCAACTGAAGGACACCTTCTATATATAGCATTTATTGCCCGTTGTGTTTTATTTTCGCCTTTGCCACAAGAATGGCTATTTCCACTTCTAGACTTTCATCAGAAAGTCGTCAAAATCTAGCGGGCATGAGACGACCGTCAGCATTAAATGATCCTCAAAACCCACTGGCTAAACTTAGGATACTCTTTCGTCTGTGTGTGTGTGTGTGTGTGTGTGTGTGTGTGAGTGGGTGTTTATTATATTTTTATTGAATGTCCTTGATATAAACCTAATGATTCAGTCTTTTCTGACTTGCATTTAAAATTTGCTGTTAATATGCAAAGGTTATAAGAAAGTTTGACT
Organism: Hermodice carunculata; assembly: GCA_964020975.1. Lineage (NCBI taxonomy): Eukaryota > Metazoa > Annelida > Polychaeta > Eunicida > Amphinomidae > Hermodice > Hermodice carunculata. Next base: position 6,117 of record CAXHWN010000560.1, read on the forward strand.
GCAACAATTTTACAGATTTTAGACTTGCCGGTTTTGCTACGTAATTTCATTTTTTGGCAACATTCTGTTTTAATATTCACTTTCAGAAATTTTAGGCTTACGTGTTTTTTGTCAGGTTACATCCCCTGGGGCTATCAGTAGTAAGCAGCCAAACTTACAAAAGTCACAAATTTGCCTAATGGTATTTAAAATCTGGCCAAGAAATAATATGTTTTGATAACGTGTTTCTGACTAAAATGCTAATGACATCCGTTCTTTTCTGACATGCCTCAGTACACATTTACTCAATGTCAAAAATACTCAAATTTGACAGTATTTACTCAAATGTCACAAATCAGACCCATTATGTTGAAACATTGACTCAGGGTTGGCAGCGAAAAAGAGCTTTATTGTTTAGAGACTTTCAAAGTGAGGAGTAGGAGTCGTCATGGGGTTTGTTTTACATTTCTGGTGCAGGATGTCCATTGTAACACTACTTATTAGGTGTTCCCTCGGTTTGTACAGATGACCCAGCTGCAACTGTTTATTCTACAATCTCTGGGACTATATATATATATATATATATATATATATATATATATATATATATATATATATATATATATATATATATATATATATATATATATGCCCCTACATTGGCAGGTGGTTTAACTAAGATAAGCTATCCGCTTAGAAATGTTACATACTGGTTCAGGGGTTAGTCATATTGTTCTTATCTGAACTTGTACTCTAAAATTTTAGTAACCGTGTTTGGTTTAACAGTTATTCTTCATTTATATGAAGCCCTGTATTTATAAGCAACAGTTCATGTATTTAACTAATTCGTTTTTGCAACATTCATATTCAGTCATCAGTATGTCGGCTGTCTTTGCTGAATGTTCAGCTTAGACCAGGAACTGCTACTCAGAGAGACATATACGGGTACAGGCTCCGAAACTTGTTCTGAGTAGTTACCCGCTAAAGACCCTTGAATTTTTTTTGAGCTAATACAGCCTATGTCCAAATTCTACAGAGGAACGTATGCAATATGGACATTAGTACTTCCCTCTGTATATAGGTTAGACAGTGACAGGTGAGTTTCTGAGAGTAAAGAATTCGGACTGCGGGATTGGGTAATACCTTCTAGGGATTGGTTCTTGACATAAAGGCACAAATAGCAGAAAATTTCAACCCGGTGGCGACATTGATGATGATGAATATTTTTGGGGGTCATGGTAAACCTCCCAATGAAGCATTGCTGATTTCTAGCCTAAATTTTCGACTTTTAATTACCAGGTTATGTGCTACCTGATATAGGTTAGGACCAACACCAGTTAAACGTTTTAGCTGTTGACCTTACGCAGTTGTGGTTGTCTTAAATGATTAAAAGGTAGGTTCAGTCGTGCATTGCAGACTAACTGAAAGCTGAGGAAAACACCCCCTCTCCCAAGGAAAAGTAGCTACATGCAGTTTAGCTGGAGAGCCCCGCGCTGTTTGTAGTTCAAAAATGGCATATATATATATATATATATATATATATATATATATATATATATATATATATATATATATTTTACAAGAGGGGCTCATGTAGGAACATTCCTGTTCCCGGTTGTTTAATAAAACGTTGAAACCACACGCACAAACACACACACACACACACATTGGTATTTTTTATCGGACAGCAATATCAAAATCAGGAGCTGCGGGCCCTTCAATTGTATATGTTAGAATAACAACTAGAAGGCGCACTGTACAAAACAAGGTTATTAAGGCTAGCGTGGGGTGCATTCACGCGGAGTATTCCAAAACCCTCGAGCTATGGCGTTAAGCATCCTTAATTCAAACGTGACTCTCACCATTTTGCATCTGCACCAGAGTCGACAGTTCTGAAGGAGTCTCAAAATGCCGTTGCTAAGATAACAAGCTTCGAGCTGGAAACTCCCTCCAAAATGTGCTCTTTCTGTGAATAAAAGAATCCTTGAAGAACCAAACAGTGATTTTTGCCTTGTCATGAACACGCGGTACTTTATTTGGTTTATCATAGAAATCCCGTGGTGGGCGCTTTGTCCAGAGAATCCTATAATGGGGTGCTTCAGAAAACTTTGAAATGTATGGAATAATCTTTCTTAGCTGTCGTAGTACCTACAAGGAGACCTTTGGTGCGTGCCGGGGAAACCTCTGCTGTGTAGCATTATGAAAACATCCTTAGGGGTCAATTCAGCGAAAACTCAGTTCAAGCCTGTTAATTCTGCTAAAGCGATCTCTAAAAATAGCAACTATTGTCTGTCCTGATGTTCAGTGGTCATGTTATAAATTCTGTTCAAAACTGTGTAATGTGCCTACATTTCTTTCTTACAGTGCCACTGCAACCTGGTCTGCAGAGAATTTGAGAAATCTAGAATTTGGTGAAATCGGTACAAACACATCATCAAAGTGCAATGTACGAGTATACGTAGAATCGAGGGCTGAGCGGTGTTTAAACAGATTTACGATGTAGGTTTGATATAATAATATCACACTTAAACTCACAGAATATATCTAAATACTAATGAATACAACTTCCGTCGGTTGGATTGCAGTGCTGAAAGCCGAGACCTTAAAGGTCTGAATCGTCTGCTCGATATGGAAACGAGGCGCAGAATGTATTGCAAGAAACAAAACTGGTAGCACGACGAGGTTCTAACATCTGATCGACTCACTTGTTCTACCTGACTATGAAAGATAACTAACCTCATATAAAACAGGGCCGGATTATTTAGCTTATTTTCTTCTAAAATAGAAAGTTTAGTCACATTTAGTGGACCAGTCCATCAAATATTGATACCGTTTCCTTCGCTGTACCAGTTATGGTACGGAGCACATAAATTATGTTGGCTCCCCCCCCCCCCCCCCCCCGTTACAAAAGATGCATACTTTCCGATATTTTACCTTTTTCGCCAGTAGTCATCAACTAATGCAAACTATTCCTCCATTTCTTAGAGTGTTCCATTTGTTTGTTTTGGGGAGGCCAGTGCCAGTAAAGCAATATATATAAATGTTTGAAGGCGTAAAATAGAACCGGACAAGTGTTATGTCACTCATGATGTTGTTGAAAATTGTGACAACCGAAGTTACAAGTACAAAGAGACGCTAAAATCTAGTATAAACGCTAATTACAAGTTTAAGATCCTTTCATGTTTTACGTCACATCACTGTTCATTTTACACCCTATTATTTTCATTTTCCATTCGGTTGTTTCAGTTACGACATAAACTGCTGCCAACTCCAAGACGGGCCTTTCACAGTTGTATAATGACATTTGAATGGCACTTGCATAAACAAACTTGCACCAGTAATACAATAATAGAGTTTGTAAAGGTAAGACACAACAGTATCAGGAAAATAACTACCTTACTGACTGAGTAAATAACTAACTACCTAGAGAATTGACCGACTGGTTAGCTACATGCTAGCTAGTTAGTTGTGTTGTCAATCAGTTAGGTAAGCAATCGCTTGTTATTTATTTTGCTACTTTGTAAGCTAGTTAGCTAATTGTTCAAATAATGATCTAGTCGGTTAATTGGTTACATAGTCAGCTATTTTGTTAGCTTGTTAGCTATTCAATTAAATGGTTGGTTAACTTCGTAATCAGTGAGTCATTTATCAGTTACTTGAATAGCAAGTTAGTGAGGTAAATAGCTTAAGTAGCTGATTAGGTAATTTAACAAACCGACTAATTTATTAGCTAAACAACTAGCTAATTAACTAGAATGAATGATTAAGGAGGCAACTGCTAAGCTGAATAATTGACAACACAACTAATAAATTAATTAAATGACCAACTGAACAACTCGCTACAAACGAATCGAGCGAACAGCTGATATAAAGAACGCCCAAATCATAAGCATCTGCAAATGCAAATAGTGGACAGGTGAATATAAAAATCAGTCAATTGTTCGATTCTTTGTTCAGTCTACTGATCAATCAATCAATCAATGAACCAATCAATACATTCATCATAAATACCACACAACGAAGTGAATACATCCATAAATGAAAAGGTAAGTAACTGAATAAAAAAATCGGTCAATCGTTCGATTATTTGTTAGTCTAGTCATCAATAAATGAATCAATGTAGCAATGAATAGGATATCCATTTTGCTGTACAAGTAAAATGAATACATCTACATGCAAAAAAGTCAATAAATAAAAAAAATAATAATAATAAATAAATAAATAAATAAATGAATGAATGAATGAATGAATGAATGAATGAATAAATAAATAAATAAATAAATAAATAAATAAATAAATAAATAAATAAATAAATAAATAAATAAATGAATAAATAATCAAATAAATAAATAGATCGGTACGTAATTCGTAAATTGAAGCATGCATGTATACATACATACATATATACATACATGCATACATACATACATACAAACATACATACATACATACATACATACATACATACATACATACATACATACATACATACGTACATACATACATACAACGGCAGAGTGAACAAGAAAGGGATAATCAATTGCCACCGCACGAGTGTTCTATTGTTGCGGCAACTTTGTGTTTGATTGCTCACCCTAACGCTGGTTCCCCTATGTTTGCCTTCTCCACGTATGACAAATAGTTTGGCACCGGAAACCTCCAAATGAATGTGGCAGAGGAAAATGAACAGTGCATTACTGGTCGATGGTTTATGGCATATATGCTTAAAAATTATATAGAATGAGAATTTCTCGAGAGCGTGACATACAATTTCGCTCAAAGCCACAGAGCGGGTCACAGCTTGAAAACTTTTGTTGAAAACCGAACACAAGGTCAGAGCCCTTGTCATATTTACTCAACACAAGGGCAAATCCATTTTGGTTTGCGCTTTCAGTCCGAGCCTGAAATATTAACCCTCACTCAACTTTCTTACAAGAGTCATTTTACAGCTTTACCCTGCAAATTGTGTGCACTAAGCTCCCCGGAGTGGCTCAAGGACGACTGAATAAAGATGCATTAAGGTGGCACGTATTCTCTGAAAACATTGTCAACAAGAAGTTATATGGGAAAAATCGTAGCTAAATTATTAGCGACGTAGTGTTGGTGTTGCAAAAGCAATTGAAGGATGACAATAGCGCCATTTCAAATTGAACAATGAAGACTTTGCCTATAAGTGCCACCTGTAGCATTAATTTAACAGCATTCAGCTGAGCCAGGTAGGATATTGTATTTGGCTGCCTTTATTGGAAAAGTCATTTTCTGGGAATTGGAAAGCATAATCTGTTATACCAGTGTACAACAATTTATTTATTTATTTATTTATTTATTTATTTATTTATTTATTTATTTATTTATTTATTTATTTATTTATTTATTTATTTATTTATTTATTTATTTATTTATTTATTTATTCATTCATTCATTCATTTATCTATCTATCTATCTATCTATCTATCTATTTATTTATTTATTTATTAGTTTGTTTGTTTACTTGTTTTATTTTATTTTTTTTATTATTTAATTTTATTTAATTATTATCGTTATTATTTTGTCTAAGTTCAATCATTACGATAAAATATTGGATTGTATTTCTGAAAAGGTACAGATTTCCCATAGATCTAAAAAAAAAAACGTTTCCAAACTTTCCGATCTGTGACGTGCCCTTTCTCTGCACTTTCGTTTCATATGTTCTAGTCCATGCTAGGAACATGTCCTGGGATCCGTTATTCTATCGCACTAATATACCCGCGTGTTGATGATAACATGTGTGTCCCTGGCTAGGCCAAGTTCAAAATTCCTTTTCTAGGCTGCTTGGTGCGTCTACGATTGTAAGACGACTGTATGGGTTGTCATTAGCAGTTTCATTAGCTTTTCGAGTATGATTGAATAAAAGAACACAAAGCATGCCCCCCCTCCCCCGCTGAAGCAAAACACTTAATTAGGCCATGTCATATGTATTTTACCGCAAGGTGGCAGCACATATTTCCGGTGTTTCATGACACATTCTAACCAATCAGGGAAGATAGAGTTGTTTGTTTCCAAGACGGTGCCAACAGCTACAGTTGGTTTTCATAGACAATAGGATGTATTCATATTTAAATGCGGTCCTACTCTAACACCTATTGCGCAAAAGAGGGAGCCACCTGCATCAGGGAAGATCCATGTATTTAGCATGGTCAAAAGCGCTTTCTCAATAAAATGAACAATACAAACACAGAATAATCGTAAGAAAATGTATTAACATATATTTGAAACATAAGGGATGCCCAAATTGATTAGAAATGAGCTCTCTTTTGGTTAGAAAATGTCTTATTTATGGATGTCTATGTAGTAGGTCATACAAATCTGCCCTGTTCATGGTGGAAGCATCAGTCTGTTGCCCCGGGAACACAGGAAATGAGCAGGATCGCTGTTAAATATGAATGTGGCCTATTAAGAGCTGTGACGCCATCAGCAGATGGCACATTCCCTTGGACGCATAGTCATGAAACAGCGCTGGCGACATAATAATAAAATAGCGCATGCACTATTGAATGTTCAACTAAAAAGTCATTATACATAAAACTACGTATCTCGCAACTCTACATAACCTCCATCGATGGCAATAGTCTTCCTACAAAGAATCAACAATAACATAGCCGTGTCGTTGCACCGTGGTCATGAAATCCAGTTGAAGTGAAAGAGTACACCATAAGTGCTTGAAGCTACACCACTGTTTGAAGAGTTTGATTTGAAAGTATAACATATAGCACATTATCAACTGATGTACAGAGACCTAAATTTCTGTTAATAATGGCGGCACTCCCCTGTGAAGCCGCAGTTCACACAGTCCATGATGGGTTTCATAAAAAAAACACAACGTCGAATGCACGTGTCGGGGCAAAGGTATACTCTGGTGATGAGGACTCTTGTTAAACTGGGCTTTGCGCAGCACTTTATATTTATTATGCCTTTTTGATTTGAAGGGATTGTTGTGACATATTTTTATCATGCATGTGCGTTGTTTTTATTTGAGGATCGTTTTGCTTTCATGCTTATATAAAGCTGTACATTAATTGCAATGCCGTATCATCTGCCCCACAGGTAACCAAACATTTCCCTCTGAACATTGTACACGGTTTTGGGTAATGAGTTGGTGCTGTGTGTTTTTCCCCACTTTACGACTAAAAAATTATTGTTTGTTTGTCTTTTGTGGGTAGTTGGCAAGATGTGATAAACGTTGTTGCATGCTAATGGTGTATCATATTGATTCAATCCTGGATGGGTCATTCCGAGAAAAGTCTTGCCCACGTGCTGTTTTAATTGCTGGGGGTTGTGTGTGTCTGTGTCTGTGTCTGTGTTTCTGTGCATCCCTGTGTGTCTCTGTGTATCTGTGTTAAAAAAAAAAACAGGAGCAACAGGGCCACATCTTCGGTGTAGTTCTCAACACAGAAAATACCACAATTCAAACTCTCTACGCTCCATAGCCTTTCAGGTGACTGTCTAAATCTAAACCTATAAATAAGTTAACATATTATCACATTCATTCAACATTTGGAAAACCCTAGGCTTCAACAGTGTGTGTGATATATCGTAAAAGTATCCATCTATCAGCTTATTTTTAGATATAACCATAATATTTCAAGAATTTTTTTTCCAACTCTTCACTCAAATAGCAGCATGAGTAACTTTAAATCCGTAATGACATACCGTAGTTGGGGACGCGTCAGCATTTTTCGTCACAATGCGCGTTGGAATCAGCGAGGACAGAGGGTAACGTTTACCCCGCCATAAATGAGGACGCAAAAGCTTCATCTCAAAACCTTTGGACGAAATGAGAAATGCAGTTCTTCGCAAGGTATATGTGATAGGGAGACCAAAATATCACATATTTATTTTATAGGAGGTCAAAATAGGCCTTATAATGAGGCCAAATATCTTCAGTTTCGCATGTTTCTTCTCAGTTACGTTGTGACAAACCGGTTTGGACACATACCCCTGGAGAACGATCTCCACAGAAAGAAAGAAAGAATGAAAGAAAGAAAGAAAGAAAGAAAGAAAGAAAGAAAGAAAGAAAGAAAGAAAGAAGGAAAGAAACTAGACAATGGCGTTTTGTCGCATGAGCAAATGTGAGGTTTCGACACATTGTCACAAAATGAATAACCAAGAATAATTCATTTCCTCAATCTTAGCTTACAGTTTAGAATTAAAAATATGTTTTAATCAATCAAGCCGACTAAAAATACGTTAAAATTAGTTAATCCGACCTGGATTTTCAGGACTGCTATTTTAAAGGTGCGGTTCGAAAAATGTGTAGCCACAACTTTATTCAGATGGGATAAGCGCTCATTTACAACTGGCCACAATAACTTGCTGGCATTTTTTTGCAAACAGAAATATTTAGACAGCGGCATTGGAGTTCATTACAGGATAGAAATTTGCATCTATGCAAGAAATGTTGTATGTGAATCCATTTTTGCGTACGTGAGAGAGTGAATATTTGATACTATCAACTATGCACTTTATGTTTATACCAAGCATGAAGAAATACAGCACACCCCACCTAAAATAATAATAATAATAATAATAATAATAATAATAATAATAATAATAATAATAATAATAATAATAATAATAATAATAATAACAACAACAATAACAACAACAATAATAACAACAACAACAACAACAATAATAATAATAATAATAATAATAATAATAATAATAATAATAATAATAATAATAATAACAACAACAATAACAACAACAACAATAATAATAATAATAACAACAACAACAATAACAACAACAACAACAACAACAACAATAATAATAATAATAATAATAATAATAATAATAATAATAATAATAATAATAATAATAAATAAAAATGATGATGATGATGCAAAACCAGCAGAACAAAAAAAAAGTACAGCACCGGATTACCAAGGTACTCGTGGCCAACATATTGATCTATGGCCTCTGTTGCGAAGGTGTGAACGGGTCTAGTTATAAACACTGTCTTCCTTTCATTTTGTGACCAACAATACAACAGAAAATAACTTATATCTTTGCTAGCTATTTTAGCAAGAAGTCCACGGTATTTAAATTCCATAGAAAGAATAAAACATACGTGATTGTGTATTAAAGTTTGGCATCGTTCAATGATACTAGAAGCTTTATTGTACAACAGGACAAACCAGGCTTACCTGTTATGGTGAGTCCGTCTTAGTCTTCTGACACTTGCGCGCTTGCATTAGTTCTTATCCATGCCACAGCGGATGCCCGTCCAAGTTTTTATTATTATTTTTTTAGGCTGCCAACATTACGTCTATGACCTCATGAAACTCCCAGTGCATATACCTGTCCTGTGATGCAATTACACTTTATCCCAATGTAGATTTGGTCTCATATGTATGTCCCCGTGGAGGTGGGCCTCCCCTGCTGCTGAATTAGCGTAAGAAATTGATGCCAATAATACTTGACCAGTATTGTTTTCGTTCAACTTGCACTCAAGTAGATCCAAGTACTGGTCGCTCCTTTGTCTGCTCAACACAGACAGAGCCGTCCAGTCAAACTGACTTGCTGAGATGAACACATTTTTTTGCTAATCTCTTTCAGAAGCATTCTCATGTCAAGCGCAGCCGATCTTCTGAGGCAGCGAAGGCAAAGATCAACATCCAGCTCCCACAGCACAATGCCGCTTTATCTGATTCTAAGAAGTCCTCCTCGCCCGGGCAGCTTGAAAGATGTCCGCGGAAAGACCAAGAGATGTACCGGGCGCATGCAATATTCAATGCTTGTGATTGTCTTAATCAATAAGACATATATAACTTTAGGTGCGTGGCAGCTACACTCGTGAAAACTCAACCTGTCATGCTGGGCTCGTTATGTGGGTAATGGAAGCTGCGCGTGACAGCGTGTACAAGAAGCATAAGCTTTATAAACTCACTGATGATAATGCATCTGGATCCTGACTTAGGCGCAATCCTTTTTATACCCCTTATACGGCTCTGAGGGAATATTTCTTGTTTTCTGCCCAGGTGGACTTACAAGTGTAATCATTGCAGCAGGTTCTTAATCATGACATGCATTTAATATAAGTCAGCAACATCTGAATGAGGATGAGCGGACAAGCCACTTGTCCATACCATGTTTTTGCATACACTGTTTGGATGCAAGCACACCACTTTTGAACGTTGAACACAACACAAGAGCATGTCCGTATACACAAAACATGCTGTATCTTCCTTCTGTATTGCAGTAATTGAATTTCATTTTAATCCCACTTCAAAAAACCATTATGGCTACTAATTCAACTGTCATTTTTATCCATTAGTGTATGCTTTATGAAAATATGCTGCATACACAATTGCGTGCAGATTGTCCATAAATGCCAAAGTGTCGTATGTTTTATGAAAGGTAAAACTGATGGGAATTTGATTCATATATCTTCCAAGTGATAAAAAAACGGTGAATATTATCCTACAGATTTCAGCAATTTTGTTGATTGAAAAAAGTACATGTGTATTATAAACCTTTTTGATCTCACAGCGATCACTTTACGTAGGCATGGGCCGGTGACTAACAGTGTATGAGACCTGCTGCGTTCTTGGTTTCCTAGATTGATTATCAATAAATAATAAGCGAAAAAGTTGACCGAAGAGGTGTGGGTCTATGGTTGAGCAAATCTATTTCAACTATACCAAAAGATATTTTGTGGGCAGGGTAATGTATAAAATAATGTGAAGTTCTCTATATCTCTCTATATGTCAACGTGATTTTTCTGATGACGGGGCCAATCATTTACTATTACGAACGGCCTTCACAAAGGTCTGTGAGCCTGTTTACAATAAAATATGTTTGTGTGAACGTTTCATCAACGGTTGAGAAATCAAAACATCGCATAATAGTAAAAGTTATCACGTAATGTTGCTTTTATTATGTGTGATACACTTTACGAAATAAATAAATAAATAAATAAATAAATAAATAAACGAATAAATAAATAAATAAATAAATAAATAAATAAATAAATAAATAAATAAATAAATAAATAAATAAATAAATAAATAAATAAATAAATAAACGTGCGTGGCCTGCCTTCAACTCAAACATCACACGTCGTGGTACAGTACTTTCTTGGTCATATGGATCTTTCTAGCATTTTTGAAATTTAAGGTAAAAGACTTTTCTTTAAGTAAGTGGAAAGAAGATAAGATTTATAATCTACTATAGTACGATTATTTGTTGAGGTGGAAACCCACCCCATCCCACACAGCATGGTGATGGTACGTTGCGAAAAATACATTTGCCATGGAAGTATAAAGATATTTCACTTTTATATTATTAAATACATTGCAGACCGACGATTCATTTGAAAACTACATAGTTTTGAAGTAATTAATGTAATCCTGTTTGGTGCTGCATATGATCATTTTCGCACTTCTCAGTTTACTTTCAGTTACAAATCAATTTGAGACACATCCGCCTGGTGTGTGTTTGTGCCAAGATAGCAGAAAATGGCAGCAACTTTCACCTCAGAGACGTGCCCTGTAATTCTCTGACCTCTTAACGGGACACTGGAATCATAGCGTCTGCTTTTGTTTTCGGGGTCCAGAGTTGTGTGCAAGCACCAGGTTCCATTCATTATTCTTCAAAAGCAGAGTGGATTTTCCTGACACCTTCCAGGAGTGACTGGTCCTTCGTATGCTTCCATGTTTTGTGATAGGTTTTTAATTCAGTTTAGGTGTGTCGTACATTTTGTTCAAAATCACCGGGCTTTCTTTTAGATATCAGCACGGAAAATCCGAGTAAACACAAAGTATCCATGATTAAAACTCTTCAGTCATCAAATAAGCCAGGTCAAAATCCAGGAGTTCAAGGTAAACATACCAACGACTTGATGACATTATCATATATCAGTCAATAAATAATCAATGGAGTATAAAGAGAAACATCTTTCTCCTGCTTGAGATAACGACCAAGAAAAAATAACAGTTTAGATCAATCTGGTGCTAGAAACTTTAGGAAATATCTTGCCTCACATACCCATTGTATAAAGTGTCAGTGGCAATTGTTAGGTTTGCATATTTACTGCGTTTTTACATAACATCTTAAATCCACTGGGTACCTGTATTATAGATTTTCATTTTACACAGAAACGTCCGAAACTATCGTTTTTATTTCATTTTTCAATTTCCTTATTTCACAAGGTTTCCAAATAGCAGCAAATAATGGGAGTCAAAGTTGTCAAAATCAGGGCATACTCTTGTAAAGGTAATTCACCTTAACACACGGACACCTCATCGTGGTGCGAGTGGAGTATTACCATCGATATGCGGGTAATTCATAATGTTAAATAGGCGTAAGTGTCACAGCTCTCAGAAAAAATCCCTAAATTATGGAGCATCTGACAACACTGCACCACAGAAACATGGTAATTCAGATTAAAAAAGTGGTCAAAGTTGATGCAAACATTAAACACTTCGCCATATCTGCAGCTGCTTTGCTTGACTGCAAAGATATGTGTGTTATTTAGAGTAGAAGGGCGGATCGGTAGTTGCCCTTCGTGAAAACTGATTGCGCAGTGAGTCTTTACAAAAATGAAAACATCGGGATTGCTCTAACTTGCTTTTTAGTTTAGAAGGTGACTGTAAGGAAGCAATCGATTTAGATGCAAAGGTTGGGTCAATAGGTATAGTATTTCCACAAATGCATCCTCAAGTCAACAGTATCCCATCTAAAAAGAGGCACGGGTATGATGATACAGTTCCGCAACTTTCTGGTAACATGATAGACAACTGTTTAAAGAGTCAAAGGAGATACAGGATTCATCAGTTCGTGATGAGTATCACTCATTACTGACCAAAGGAAGTGAAAGAAATGCTGATCTGTACAAAATGGATTATCCAAAATGGCGTCAGATAAAGCACAATGGTGCTAAGATCTCATTTTGGCCTCAAAGTGGCAACTCTGATCTGATATGCAGGTCATCTGTTTCCATTGGTGAGGAATTGAAAGCGTTGATTAAGTTGTATAAATCATGTACTTCAAGTAATCAGCACACAGACACAGAGTCTCTTTCCTTCGACGACACAACTAATTCACAGAAGCACCATTCATCCGCTGCTTTTTTTTTTTTTTTGAAGCTGCTGGAATTATTTGATTTACATTGAAGAATGAATCCTGTTAAACATTGAATTTTTACAGAAGGAAATTTGTATTCCTCTGACGAGAGATCAAAGATGCTAGCAGACAGTACACACATCTGAATAATAAGGACGAAATGTTCTCCCTTGGTAAAGTCCAGTGCAGCAGAAGCATACAGGAGAGTGCCATTAGCTTAGGGCAAAACTTTACCCATGTTGTTTGTAAGAATGTTACACCAAAACATGTTGATATTGCCATGTGCATATACAATATGGCCTGGAGCAAGCATTGCACATAGGCCAATGGTCTCCATTTCATACAAAACAACTTCCACAATCCATTGCTGTCAACCAACAAGGGAGGCTTACATAGATGAAATGCTTGACTCTAAACATGGCACGTTTGTTGTTAATGCATTACAGTACATATACTCTTGACTTTTACTGGGGGTGGAGGGGTGGGGGAGCAAGAGTGGCAAAAGAACCAATGCAACTAGTAGAAATTTGTACCAGACCAGGGTAGATTTTAATGTGGAACATGTGGTTCTGCGAAAGCAGAATTGTATTGCTTTGTTGTAAAACATACGGTTCCAACAGCAAAAGCAGAATTGTATTGTTTTTCAGTGAAACTGCATTCGAGCAAGCCAGTCTTAAAGCAAAGTACAGCTTGGTGTGGCTTTGAAAATTACAAATCTATTGTCCATCTTCTATAGAAAAGCTGTCTCTTGAAAGCAAGCTGTTTTTTCTTTCCTGGCTGGCTGCCACACATTTACAACAAAACTAGCTAGTTTTGAGATAAAATTTACGAACTGAGGTACATTTAATTCAGTGCTGACGACCACTTACCCAGAGATAAAAAATATTGGTTACATGCCTTTACTCTTTGCTCCACCAACATATACTTCAATTGACTGCACAAACCCTTCAACAAGTGTGCACGGTTTCCCAGGAGCTTGGCATGGAGCATTGTCTGGTGAATGCAAACCAGGCCATCTATAGAGTAAACAAAAACAAAAACAAAAAAACATCCAGATGCACATGACCACCTGGTATCTTTGCTTATGGGCAGCTTTCGCGTTGGCATGAACTTTCGTGCAGTAATTGAAAAAATCATGGATGGGTCAGCTTTGGCCTAAGAACCAGACAAATCATATACATTTATGGCCCGAACACAGTCACAAAAATCCTAAGTAGTAAATCGTACAAAAGGAAGTGTCTGCTTGTTAAAACTCTTGACAGGTGTGCTAATGTACCACTTATGGAAATCACTTGAATATCTTTGTGAGACACGTCCAATACTTATTGCGATTGGCGATGCTTTAGATTCTTTGCTGAAATCAGTTGAGAAAGGGATGTGGACTGAACACAAGCTATAGGCAATAAACTAACTCTATGCTTTAGAATTCTCATGCAGCAAGTGAAATGTCTCTGAAAAATGAGTGTGCCAACGCCGAGACTTTGTGACTTTGTGGGATCAGCTGCTTCTTCTAATAGACTTCTTGCTCAGCCCTATTACAGAGAGTCAAGAGAGCAATGAGTATCTTCAATTTGATCAAACAGCTGGTATCATACTTTATGTCACTGCAGTAGATTTGATATATTATGCATATGATTTACCACAATATCTCAATGAGATGAAGGTACTGCGTGAAATTCCATGACAAGTGTATGAAGAATGTGCTAAGCAAAACTTTGTAGTTAAGAGGGGTTTTTGAAAATTCCAATCAGGTTTTGCAAACACTTTCCCTTGAGCAGAGTACAGATCATGATACTCAAGTATTGTATGCTATCACTTGGATTAATATGGAGGAAGGAACCCAAGGTTACATTATATGATCCTAACTAAAACTGCTAAAATTGTAACAGTAGTATGACATGTGTGTAATCTAACCCAATGCACGTAGATGTTCTATTATGGGCTTATCGCTTTGGTGAATCCAGAAAAATTGCAGATACTAAGAATTTATTTGTTGCAATGCAGCAAATAAATCCACTTGACATGGGTCTGTCTGCCAGCTTACATGGAAACGATGGTCCTTTGGTTTATATAGGTACTGTGGGAAGGGAATTTAAATAGGTTGAGTATGAACTCATCAATCTACAGGAAACTGACAAAACAAGAAAGTTTGAATTGATAACTTCTGAATGGAAAAATGAAAATTGGGTACTGTGAACTTCAAATATTTATCTCAGTGAGCAACACCACACACTTTGCAAAAAAGGAAAGCGAAAGCGTAATGTCTATTGGAGGGTATTACAATACTTAAGAAAGATCAGCCCATTGCAGTCTCAGTCAGAATCTTAGATATATATGGCAGATCTTTCTGCAGTCTCAGTCAGAATCTTAGATATATATGGCAGATATTCTCCCATCTGATTCTACCACGTTGGCTGGGTCTTTGGCAGACACAAAGAATGATTGCATGCAGACAACAAATACATCTCAGTTTCTGAGTGTTGTTGATCACCATCGGGTATCACTTTGGAGCAAAGTCAGTTGCGTCTACTGTATTAAATACAGGGCAGGTTTGTGATACTGTGGCATTTTTACACAAATGTGGAAAGGAGACAGATAAGATCTACAAGCAGCCAAGTCGGTATTTCAGAAAGATCATGGGTGTTCTAAGGGTGGTGAGAAATGTCACCAACATCCACTGGGTTGGGTGATTGCTACTGCCAGACAGTGAGTCCAAAGGGGAGAAAAGGTTTAAGATGGGATCAAGTCGTAGAGTCAGCTGTAGCAGCCAAATACCCTGGGAAGATGAGAAGAGCTCACCTGAAATGGAACTACTAGGGCTGCACTTTTGGATAATATCTCTCAAGAATGGACCCAGATTTGCTTCTTCACCTTCTTCTGTCAGGAATGCCACAGCTTCCTTCAGGTGTGGCATTGCTTGCTCCAGGCATGCCATTGCTTTTTCCAAGTATGTCATTGCTTCCTTCAAGTATGTCATTGCTTCCTTCAAGTATGTCATTACTTCTTTCAGGCATGTCATTTCCTCTTTTAGGCATATTATTATATTCTGGCACTTCTTTTACTGATATACGTAGGTCAGGCCAGGAGTCATTGATGCACTAGATCTTGAAAGTAATCAAGAGGAAGCAGATACTAGGCTCATAGAACGTGGCTTTTTCTGGATCCAATGGATCTGATCGAGTTTTATGTGCTTCAAAAACTGGTGTTGTTACTCTATGTGTCCAAATGATGGTCCTCCTAGTGTCAGCGCTTTACTTACTGTGCATGCTATTATTAGATGCAACACTAGAAGAAGTTTACATCACAAAGGGTAGAAAAAATGCAATGTGCACAATATTCCTCCCACCTTCGGCGCCTTGCCTGCTGTACATGCTGTTACATGCAAAACCAGCAATAACAGGAACAAAAATTGTGATGCACATAGTGCACCAAGACCCAAATAACTGTGAAGAATTGGCAACATTGGCACTCTGTGCCTGGCCACTTCCACCATCCAATTCTGAAGAAGCTCTCAATGGCTCTCAGCAGCTGATATCGCAAATATATGGTGGCCTACAGTTGTTGATGCTAAACGGGCTGCTAGCCAATTTGTAATTCAGCACTGACATAAAGGACCTCATTTCACTGCCACCTACAGGAAATGTATTTGATATATGTATCAGTCGTACACATGGAAAATGATACTTAACAGTGATTCCCAAGTAAATTCCCCTATGGTGTGTGTATTTCATCATAAGTTTCATTTGAAATTTGGTATGTACGATAAATGATTTTCACTATAACTTTTTATAATATTTCATGGTTAGCTTATAAATTTTGATCCATTGCCAACGTCCACATTATATTTAAACAGATATGTTTGCAGGTCCACATTCTGCTCCGCATAAATTATTATGTAGACATGCACAATAACTACGAACAAATTTCACAAACACATGAAAAGCATAACAGTTTAGGTAGGAACCTCATCTTCATATTACATTACAGTATACAGTATGCATCATATGTAAACTCGTTAAATATTTACTGTGTAAAATTATTTTGCGTAACATTGTTCAAAGTATGTAAGAGTCCACCATATTGATAAGTGACAGCATTCCATCCAACCTCATAACATATTTACTGTTACATACTTGGGACACTTTCGCAGATCGTGGAAGTTGTTTCTCCAATTTCCTCAGAGACATAATCTATTATTTGAAAATAATGGTGTACTGTACTGTTCCTTAAGACCAAAATAACCCTGTTAAACTGGTTGAAGTGAAAGTTTGTCTCTGGACATGAGGTAAATTTGCATCATGACAATCGATTTAGCAAGAGATAAGGTGGTTTCTTGGGAAAGAAGATAAGTCATTTAGAAAGCACAACATAGATAAAACACAGAAACTGGAAATCAATGAAAAAAAATACTACTATACAAAGGAAACAAAAAAAAAAACAAACAAACAAACAAAAAAAACATGTTCCTAAAGTCTAGCTGCCAAGTAATGAAGATGCCTTTCATCTGACTCTGATGTCAATCCTATTTGTAACACAATTTTGGCACTAGGCAGTGCTAAGACGTAACGTGTGAGTTAGAAGCATAACAAGAAAAGTTTAAAAAACTCAATATTTAGACAATGCACACCTACCACTTGATACGATACACCTAAATGTGTCCAAAACGAGCACTGTACATTTACTTCTATACATTCATCAACATAAGGCCACATGAGATGACAAACTAAAAAAAAAAATGGCCTGTTTGATCCCTACATTTGAATATCTCAATGTCACAAAACATATTGATAAATGAAAAAACAAAGAAATCGAAGCCGTGAAACAATGGTCAAACAAATCGGGGTCAATATCAGCTGATAGGCATAAATTATCATAAGACTGCATGGATACATGTAAAACAAATAATCATGAACTGATATTAATTCCTACACACGAACTCGCAGCGACCTTACCCTATGTCATTACACCTATGTCTGAATCAGAATCTGTAGTATCATGTGCTTTTGCTTGTTTTGATTTACCGCATCTTTATGGCTTGCCACTATACAGAAAAGCAAGTATTTAGGAAGTATGCTTGGTCCTGTTGTCGCAAGGGCATGGTTTGGGACAGTGCCCTTCCTGGCATTGACGAAATGCCCCAAATCTCATATTTGAAGGGGAATGTATCTGAATCAAATACCTTGCCATCAGATTGTGATCTACTTCGAGCCATCAAACTGTCATATATATATACATATATATATATATATATATATATATATATATATATATATATATATAAATTGTGCTACACTGTACAGTACACACGTGCCTCAAGGGACACGATATTTCATCACTCATAAAAAATAACATGCACACATAAAAAGTATATGTAGATCTCACACTGAAAGGCAACAGACACAGACATCATGGAGACACATTAGTGGTAATCAGCAGAATGGTTATGTTCTGCATGCAATAGAAAAAAATAAAACAGATAGACAAACAGTAATAGGAGCCAAGGAATGCTGTTATGGATCCAAAATATTCAATAATTTCCTATAAAAAAAGGCAGCTAAAAGGGCTTTATTTGGACAGATTTGTCAGTGTCAATCCACAAGGGCATTAAAATGTTAGGACTCGTTAATAAGAGAAGCGATTGAGAAATTGTACAAGAGTCTTGTGAGAGCAAAATTCCCTTGAGTATCGGCATTTCTTGGCACAGGCCACACTTTAAGCATGTCTTATTGAGCAAGAAAAAATTA
Source organism: Hermodice carunculata (assembly GCA_964020975.1). NCBI lineage: Eukaryota > Metazoa > Annelida > Polychaeta > Eunicida > Amphinomidae > Hermodice > Hermodice carunculata. The sequence goes on from CAXHWN010000560.1 coordinate 24,947, forward strand.
TCTGGTGCATAATATTTTGGTTCTGAAAGTGCTAGATTTAAGTAAAGGGAATATATGTAAAATTGAACTACTCCGGGAACATTAAATGACCTAGATTAGAACCACAATTGGGGCTTGTCTTCAGCACTTCATCTCACTAGTGACATTGAACTTACTTAGCGCCCGGAAACATTGACACCTGAATGCAATATAAGAATTTGATCATGGGTAGCTCTCGATTATTCATTTATTTGCCGATATAAGCTGCTGTCAAATGTTTCACACATTTCCGTCCACATTCCAAAAGCAGGTGTGCAAATGCAAAGGCGCGACGTTACAGACGTTTCCTATTAAAGCTAGTTCGTGGAATTCAGAATGATGAAATGTGTGTACACCTTTCAGAAAAAAAAAAATCTTCTACAGTTTAATATTACCCATGATTCATTTTTACATTTTCCGCTGAATCAAAACACACATACAATAATTTTCTAATTCAAATTGTCCATATTTTAGACAAATCTAAGTAAGTGCACCAAAGTTTCAGAAGAAACGCTGAACAATAGTGACAGAGTTGATGTATAAAATTGCGTTTAACCTTTTATATTGCTGACATGCGGTCCCTATTATCCCATGAGTTGCAATTTATTCATCGAATTCCCCAAATCCCCCGCCTCTTCCATGACTACAAGGTATTTTTATTTCAAATATACAAAAGGCGCTTGGAGGAGACGCCCTGCAAACTCCGACCTCACAGCGCCCCCGGCCCCTGAATTAGCTTGATTGAGAAGACCGTTGTCTGACCCAGTTACAAACTTATGAACTTTGGCACAATTTTCTTTTCACGTTTATTAGTTTCTTAGATAGTTACGTGTAAAATATCAGGTGCACAAGTGCTGAACTACATATTTCAATACTCATTGAATGAAATTCTCTTATGCTTTTCAAGATGCACAGCTACATTGGCTTCCATTGAGTAATAACTAGATCCATTATCAGTATTTTTTAAAAGGACGTTTGGGCAAAAGTATATATATATATATATATATATATATATATATATATATATATATATATATATATATATATATATATATAATATTGAACATATTATTTCCTGATGCCGATATATAAATAATTTGTAATTGATTGTAATAAAATGTATATTGATTTGTAATAAATCAAATTTTAAACGTTTAGGAAGTTTATTTAATCTGTTTTAGTTGAAATAAAACTCATTCGTCCATATACGTATATAACGAGACATGGCTGCACTCTTCTTGAATGTGCTCTGATTTGTTCAGCAGACATATTGTACTCTTATATCCAAACATTTTCATGGTATTGATCTATGCATTAGCATTTGCTTTAGCACTGTATGAAGAAAATATCAATTCAAAACTCAGACTTGTCTGTAAAGTATGAGACATAATAGATCACCAGAATATATTAGAGATAATCAAGATACAGTAGCACAATTTCCTTCTTGAGATAAAGTTTTTATCTTCTGAGCACTGTATTGTAGTTGCTACAAGCTCTCTTGAATTTCGTGATGTAAGGAGCACAAAAAGGGGGTTGATATTTGGTCACTACAATGCATTCATATTCATCGTAACTTGCCTTTGGTGTCAAACTTAAATTTCCCGCTCATCTCGAGAATGGTCCTTGTTATTTGAGTTAATGCAAATGACTAACATCCAACTTCATTATAAAAATCCCTCTGTTCAAGTGCAAACATGCCCGGTCTATATTTGACTTCTCAAGTTGTTTTAGGTCCACACCTTGCCCGGGCAGTTTGACTCACATCTGACATGTGCGAATTGTTCAAGTTGAATCATGCAGGCTTGTACTGTAATGTAAATCCATAGAAGAACCCATGGCTGTCCCAGTCTCTAAGACCACTAAATCCTCTTTCCAATGTTCATTTCTTTGCCGTTTTTTGCACGGATGTATGATAATAGTATCTTTGTTTTACATGAAGAATTAACAGCAGAAGTTCTTAAAAGCTGAAGGTCAAATGTACATATTCCATTCCTTTCGGCAATTCTATTTGTTTTTCAGAAAACTACGTTTTAAACGCGCAAACCACGAAGAGAAAGGTTAGGAAGATTGTATCACAGCAAGAGGACGATAACAACTTTCTAGTCAACTGACGCAGGCTAATCTCGTATAATCGTGGAACACAGAACACTTAACATGGTATGAAAGAAATTCCGGTAATATGGTGAAAAAAAAATGTGCTGGATATAACTTATTTCCATGATTATTCTGGTTGTGCTACATCCGTTGATATAATTACCATAAGCGAACATGGCTTTCGTATTTCGTTATAAAGCAAATAAGCTTGTGTCTTTATCAAGAGAACACCAAGTCACACATAAATGATGATCACAGTTGAAACTGTCCCAGACGGGGTCAGAGGGAGAAAGATTTTTTTTTCGGGGGGGGGGTTGTTTTTCTTTCTTTTTGGGGGGTGGGTGGTTGGGGGTGGTTTTAATTGTTTTTGTTTGTTTTTATTTTGTTTTGTGGTGCTTGCTTAAAAGCTAGCCAGTATTTTACTATTCTGGTTGTAATATATCTCCTAGACCTTGCAATGTGAGTTCCTGTATCATATTAATGAATTTCTCCCATTATCTTACATCGCCAACGGCGTTACTTGTACTTTTGCCTGCCGCTATCAAACTAGGTTTACGGCACAGACGGAACTTGCGTCAGGGTTGTTATGTTGCAAACCTAATCTTCTAGACTTTGGAATGTGAGTTTTTTCATCATCTTAATGAATCTCTCCCATTATCTTACATTTCCACCGGCGTTCCTTGTTTACCAGCATCTACCCTCTCGTACTTTTACCTGCCATTAGTAAACTGAGTTCACGACACAAGCGGAATTTGCGACAGGCTTGTTATTCTACAAACCGAAGCCCACTAAGAAACTCCTGTGGCAAGGAAGACAAGGAATAGTCGACATTGCTTTTGTTACTTGGTGACTACGTTAGTTTCAGAGGCTTTACTATTTAGGGAGAGATTCAGTCCACAGGAAACACCTTACGCCGGGAGCCAAGTGAGCTCAATTTGATATGCCCTTGTCTCATCAACGCACATCGTGAGCCGCTCGTTCTATTATTCAGATGCAGTGTGGTAGGGGACTCAAGTGCCGAAGAAATCAGTTAGCAATAGAAAGAAAAAATCGAACAAAACAAGGGTTGTATATGTGCATTGATACCAAGACCCTTCTATTAAGTTAACGCTATAGTCACTTATACATTCACTTGAAGGTAGCTATGTCCTTCCACAGTTACAATTGAAATGTATCATGGTTCTTTTTTTTCTATTTTGTGACTGTCTGCCAGGCCCAATTATATGTCAGACTGTCATTATATCTACCTACATGTACTTACCATCACGTAGGACCATTAATCTATGCACGCACCTATCTACCTGTCCGCCAGAGTGTATTTTCGTATGCCTGTCCTTCCTTCCGTTCAGCCGTCCAGCAGTAAAATATGCCGACACAGTACATTATAATTGGGAGACTGTGCTTACCCACCATCACCCCCGACCTGATCCGTCCTCAATTGATGATTCATACCAGTATAGTGATACAGGAATGGGAATGGAGTATCAAAGCTCAATAATTACTTTTGATCATTTTCCGTTTAACATTAAAGGGCCAAGTGTCTGGTGCTATAGGGTATTTTTGACGCAACTGTTTTCACTTATCATCTGCATCTTTATAATGTGAGTGCGTTTCTTCTGAGTACACTCTGACTTTTACTTATACACACATGCGCCCCCTCATGCTAAATTGATCAGCACTCCCTTGTGTTGGAGATGCATGTTGATATTTTCCTTAAACCTGTTTCTAACCTTGATATCTATTAATCTATGAATTATCAGTCATTTATCACAAATTTTGTGACAATACACGTTAATTTTGATATATATTTAGGCAAGTTTATATACGCAAATTATCGTTCTTTGTTGCCGGAAGTGAATAGTTTTGTGGTTTTCCTACCTCTAACACTGGAGAGTTACCAGACAGTTTGGCACTAGGGGGTCCATGTGTGATAAGCTCTTAACTATGGCAGGAGTATGTATGTGTGGTATTTAGAACTCACATATGGTTATACAAGTTTCGGAAAAACCTATCCGTGTGTGTAATATATAATTATCCTGGTGGTGTATGCCGTTTGCTCGGTTAACGTTGTGACTTGTTTGAACACATGTAGATCAATTAAGAATCATCGGGGAGTTTCTATATTAATGTATGCATGCCTGTTCCGGCATCCGTAACTTTACCTTTTTTCATCAAACCGACAGAAGCAGTGGCTACACAACTGAGCCATATTCTCACAGTCACTAGGTGATTAGAATGCTGTTACTCAACAGATAACCAGTGGAGATGGGATTGAGAGGCAGTTGGGTGATGTTCTTGTTTACCTTGTCCAGTCACCTGTCAACTGAATTATGCTCATTACGTATGCTGCAAAGTGTCTTAATAATATAACTCTTTTTCTCCTCCCTCTATCATTTCTAAAGTCACTGTTTTTTTATTATAAATTTGCATTTGTTAACATTCTTTTCTACTGGACGAAATTCACTTCTTAATAAATTGTCAATTATTCTCCTCATCCAGGTTAATTCTATTCCACTCATTACAAGATATTTTCGTTGATTTTGATAAATATTCAAACTATGAAAAATTCAAATTTATTATGGAATCACAAGACACAGAATTCATCTCGAAATTAGAACCCTTTTTAAAATCTTGTAAAGAAATAAGAGGAAACTCATTGTAATATATCTCCTCCCACCCGGCATTATCATGATTATCATATATCTGGTATGTCTATGTTTTTCGATTTTTTTTCTGTGATTTTTTAACTGTTGTGCTTTGTATCATTTTCTATTTGTGTGCACTTTGCTGTATTTGTATTTTCGTTATACCCGGTTGTGACAAAATACCATATATTCGGTTTTTTTGTTCTTTGTTTTTTTGTTTTTTTATGGTACAGTCAATAAAGTTTCTATACATGCATCAGCATGTAAGCTGATTGGTTGGACGTTAAGGGGTGGCTAAAACCCAATCTTCTATGGTATAAACATTTCTGGGAGGCAAAGTCCCCCACTTGCTTGGAAGATAGGTCAAATGCTGGGACCTATGCCATAGTGTTTGTGGATAAAAACATCTTTCTGGAAGCACGACTGTAGTAACTTGATTATTGCTCATCTTTGACCTTTTTAAACTCATCTGCACATCGAAGCAGCCAGACTCGGTCATCTCTCGTGAACGGTGAAATTTGTGGAAGTTCATCGGACATGTGGCCAAAGATGGGGTCCCTTGACGACTGCAAATAAGATTTTTTTTTTCAAAATGTAAAGCGGCGCTTTATTGTCTAAGTAAAACCTATGATACAGCATCACGTTGGAAGCGTTACGTTTTCACAATGTATTCTTGAACAACCAGAAAAATGACTATGTTGCCTTCAAATGTACAATTTGGTGATCCAAACAAAACTTTTTTTTCTGAAGTGAAAGAAGCAAGAAAAGTTAATGTTTGTATGTGGGCTTTCTCGTTAGATAGTATAAAATGGACACACGCAAAAGTAATGCCAGGTATCTCCTGCACCTTGATCACCACACCTATTTAGAGTTTCGCACAAATCAATCAGTTGTGTGTAAATGTGCTTTCAGCTTCCTGCGGCCCATCAGAAGTCTTGCATGAATAACAGAAGCGTATCTCTTGCCAACATTGTACCATTTAGTCTCTTTAATTGAGCGAGGGACTTTCTAATAGATGTCTTTCTTGAATTATTGATTTAGTTAGAATTAAGAACGTTGATCGGAAACTGGTTCCAAGGTCTTGATGTGCTGGGGAGGAAAGTGTACTTAAATAAGTCTGTCCTAGCGATAAGATGAGGAAGATTACCAGCTTGCCTTGTATTGTATCTGTCCCTGTGTTGGTTGGAATGAATGATTTCATTTATGTATTCCGGAGCTAAGCTATGGGCAATTTCATACATTTGATTAAACTTTTTCATTTCTCTGTGTTTAGTCAAAGTTTGGAGACCAGTTTCTTCATATAATTTGTCGCTTGGGGTGGTTAGCATGGCACCAGAAATGAGGCGAGCAGCAGCCAGCTTAACACTTTCTAATCTTTGCGAGTCGCCCTGTGTGCAGCCATCACAGACAGCACTACCATATTCCATGAGCGGTCGTATGAATGATTTTTATATGATTTCTGGGGTTTCTATATCCAGTTGATGCTGTAAATTTTCATGATATGAAGTTGTTTAGAAGCTTTAGCAATGATAAGCTGTATATGCAAAAGTGTAATATAAAGATGTATCGCCAACAAACAGTTTGATTTCAAAGTGAACAATATCCACGGTATCATCAATAAATATAAAAAAAATGCAAAGGGTTAGGGTATTTTGAAATAAAATGTACTTGACCCGTACGGAAAAGTATAAAATGGCCACATAAACCAAATTGATGATTCGTGTGGGAAATATTAAACAGAAACTTTATCAATGTGACTTATTGCCTCACATAACTAAATTTTGAAGTGCTTGACCAAATGTGTGAAATTGATTTTATTCAAATTTTGCAACGTCTGTAAGAATCTCAATCGTTCGTGTTCACTGCAGCTAATCTGACACATACAGTATTCAAGTGCCAGCATGGCTCTAGTTACATCTGATATAATATTCCAAGTCAACAACAATGCGCTCAAATCCCGAAGAGGAAAGATGTTGGCCGCATGAAAAATGTGGAGCTGTAAGAGTTTAATATTTAATACAAAGAGAAACCTAACAAACCTAATTCAGTAAGCCCATGTACCATTTGAGCACTATCAAGTCCGATATTCTAAGAGCAAAGTCCTATTCCGTACCATTCACTGAAAAACTGCATAGTTCTAAATCATTATAGCAAATCAATATATAAAAGGAACAAATCGTGTTCATAAAATTTGAAATTTGGAAAGGAGTGTTAGGCATTTTTAACCTTCATAAAATCGGGTCATCAGCGGGGAACAAACGCAAGACTTGTTTCGGTGTCATTAAGCCCCGGACAAGTCATTCTGCTAACTGGCGGCCCCATGTTTGCCTTTCCAATACAACCATCCCAAGTTGATGCATTATGAAATAAAGCGAATATGATGCTCCTTTGGAAATAGGCGTACATAAAAATGTAGCCCATATTACATAAATATAATAAAACTACTTAAATCTACACCAAACATTCATGATTAGGCTTCCCTAAAATATATATGTGTTATGTGAACCTTTTAACCGCATTATCGCAGCGTTCCGATGACTAACATATTCACTTTGCAACACAGATTTCGAAAGACGTAAGGCAAACGCCTACAGTATAATGTGACTCATTTATCTGACTTACCCGGGTATCTGACACATATTGCAAGGAGCAAAAGCGGTCATGATAACAGGTGTCTCTATATTATGTAGAGCTGTACGTTTATTTTTCGAGCTGGCTGCTCATCCAGCTATCTATCCCTCCCTATCACTTCGTACTCATTCAATTGCATCTTCCATTAGCCAAGTTTGTATCGGTTCAATCTTGCCACATTTGTCAGATTGGCATCATAAATTGCAAACGGGGTATTCATATCATGCAAAAAATAATATTGTCTATGACCTTGGAACACGTTTCAAGACCCTAAGATGAACCTGATATTAGACCGACTGATAGCAACATGGCCCGGGTAAGAAGCCATATTGAACCCATTGATTTTTGGGCCGATGAATCTATTAACTCAAAGTCAATGTCAGAGCAGGTGTAGACTCGAGTTTTCTTGTTTACAGGGTAAATTATTGATTCCGGTTTTCTGACATAAGGCAAAACACAACTGAGGGAAACTTATTTTGAACCGCTATGCCATAAATCATTGACCTCCCCAGGGATGTACTTGACCACGGATGGCATGCACAGATATAGAATACAGGAGGCACGTACCTGCTTTATGAATTTCATAACAGATTTAATACATGTAATATATAGGAAGTCAGTGTTTCAGTACATAAAGTCAAGCACAGAGATACTCTCTTCCACATGCATTCCACACATAAATACATATATATATATATATATATATATATATATATATATATATATATATATATATATATATATACATATATATATATATATATATATATATATATTTATATATATATATATATATATATATATATATATATATATATATATATATATATATATATATATGTAAGTATATATATATGTATATATGTATATATATATATGTATATATATATATATATATATATATATATATATATATATATATATATATATATATATATATATATATATATATATATATATATATATATATATATATAATAGAGTCTGACGGAATCCGAATCACCGAATCCGATATTACCGACTCACAGGATTCAGGATCGGTTCGGAATCGGTTTGGATAAGCGTCTGACGTTCGGATTCGGTATGCAACGTCCTTCGTGATTTATTTTCAGGACAGTAACAATATGTAGCAGGTCATAACGTGACCTCCTGCTCTCACAGGTAGTGGCACGGGGACAATAAACCAACACACACACACACACACACACACACACATACGTATATATATATATATATATATATATATATATATATATATATATATATATATATATATATATATATATATATATATATAATTGCTAACATATAAAATATAAAGGCACAAAACAATAGTATGACTGACTATAAGACAACTTAAACTAGAGTACACATCAGTAACAGAAACAAAAATTCAGTTCCTTTCTTCTATCTTATAATTTTTTTAAACATTTTCAATTACTTTCAAAATGTTCAATATTGTTTTCTGTGTAAACACAATTTTATTTCCACTTCAAAAATCTTAATGATACTGAGTTTAAAAACATCAAAAGACAAAGATGCTTGTGCAATCTTCTATTCGTCCAATCAAGCCACATCAGATTTAACTTTGCATATGTGGAAAGCAACAATAGGTGAGCATACAACGGGCAGCAATTACCTTTGCCCAAATTAAGGGTTTTTCAAAATGGCGGAACACTGTTTTGTTTCACCACATTATAAATTCAATCAAGATGAAAGCCAAGCCAACATATATTTGCTCGCAAAGTAACTGCAGGTTCAGAAGATCCTTACAGTACTTCTTATGAAGTAAAGCAAAGATCCATAAATGTGTCTTGCACTTGGTATGTTGATATTTTACGATATATTTGAATGTAAAAACTTATTACAGTTTGATGGAAAAAACACGCCCCTAGCAGCTTACCTTTTTAACTCATTCCACCCTGATGACGCTTTTTCCCGCTAATATCTAAATGTCGTCTGCTAATTGTATTTTACTAATTTAGGATTATTTTTCAATATTTTGGATGAAACTTGCATGGAAGATCATTCCAAATTAATTGCCCATAGTCAACAGCTTTCCTTGACGCGCTGTGGGCGCATTGCGCCCAGAGCGCGCCAAGGAAAGCTGTTGACTCAGTCTTCTATCAGGGTGGAATGAGTTAACGCAAGCAGACGTGAAATAGTATAACATGCGTCGACCTTTGACGTTGCAATCATCATGACGGCTATCACGTTATTCGGTGATAGCATTGCTGCGAACAATGCAGAATTCTGGTGTTGGGACGAAATCTATGTACAGTAACAGCTACAACAAGCTTTAGATATCGCTAATATACTATCTGCAGGCTCCCGTTAATCCCTTTGCATCGGCAAAGGTAGAGAACTGTTCAGAATTTAGTTTTGAATACGTTTTGTCGTTCTTGTTTTATTTTCATTTGCGTCAATGATTAGTGGATTCATATTATGTGCACCTCATGTTACAGGTCAACTCTTAGGTTTTTGCCATCACCCTGAGTCTTATTTCATCATTCACTGACACAACAGCGTGACATCAATGCCATCATTCATATACGTAAAACATTTGTCATTAAAATGCTTTTAACAAATTAAGGAATATCCGATGCTTAAAGTCATAGTTGCTCTGTGCCTGTACAGTCCACAATAAGCTTCTTTGAAACAACAGCAATTTCATATAAATGAATTGTATCTTAATTTTATTTTTTTTCATTCATGTGCGTCCTGATATAGAGCATAAAATATTATCCAAACGAAATGCTTGGATCTGTAATAAATGTACATTACAAAGCCCTCAGACAGATATTCAATAAAGCAGGGTTTTTTTTGGGGGGGGGGGTTGTTATTATTATTATTTTTTTTTTTCAACATTTACTTTCTCATTTTATTTACACCAATTCTACATTGATAAACGTTGTAGTACAGTTGATTCTGATGATGTATATTAGTTGTAACAAGCTTGAGTTCTAGTCCAGGAAAGTGGTTTTACATTTCAATTTCATGAAAAGCATTCAAAAACTCATCCAGTTATGCTATAAGAATGCATGTGACTGATAATAATTAAACAACAAAACTGCTGAAGATATTGGAAGGAAAGGTTATTTTGGTAACATGGTTTTGGCATAAATGCTAATGACTTTCATTCTTTTCTGACATGCCTAAATGCACATTTACTCATTTTTTTTTTTAAATTACTCATAATTGACAGTATTTTCATAAATGTCACAAACCTGACACATTATGTTGAGACATTGACTCCGAAGTGGCAGTGAAGTAGAGCTTAATTGTTTGTAGACTTTTAAATTGAGGAGTAGGTGTCATCATGGAGTTTGTTTTAAATTTCTGGGGCAGGATGTACATTGTTGCAGTCCTTGTTAGGATATCCCTTGGTTTGTACAGGTGTTCCAGCTGCAACTCTTTATTTTACAATCACTGGGACTTAATACAAGGCTCCAGCTTGTTTCCCCTTCAGTTATACACTGGCGGCAGGTTTAACTAGGATAAGCTATCCAGCTAGAAAGGGTACATATTTGTTCAGGGGTAAGTCAAATTGTTCTTATCTGAAACTGTACCATACAAATTTAGTAATTATGGTTTGTTTGACAGGTATTCTTTCATAATGAAGCTCTGCATTTATAAGCAAAGCGTATTTAGCTAATTCATCATTTGCCACGTTCATATTTATTTATTATCATGTGGGTTGTCTTTGCTGAATATTTAGCTTAGACAAGGAGCCGCTACTCAGAGAGACATGTACGGGTAATAGGCTTGATTTAAACGTATTTTATTTTGACAAAGTACACAATATAATACATATAAAAATTATATGCGATTGGGAAAGAGGGCGTGGCCCTATATAAATCCCTATCGCAGAAGACGACGATCACAGGACACTACAGGACGTACAAGACGCACGGGAGCAGAGAGAAGAGGACAAGCACGGACGAGACACACAGTGGGGCATAAGGTTGTATTGTACTGGTAGTATTAGGATGTCGTTTTATCTGCAATTTGGACCGGGGATAAATTGATTGTACCGTATAGCAAAAACAAAACGAAAATCGAAAAATGTATTAGCCAACACCAGAGGGGTTGAAACGTTGAGTGGCGGAGATGAAGTCATGAACGGATGAAAATATTTCAATATTTTCAATAAAAGAACAGTTAGGGGACCCATAAAGAACTGTTTGTAATGTAAAGGGAGCATACTGTGATATAGCAGTATGTAGGTTAGACCGAGGAATTGTGTATTTAGAACAATGAAAAAAATAATGCCACGTATCTTAGTTAGGTGAGCCACATGAACATTTCGCAGTGTTCTTAACACCAATCTTGAAGAGATGTGAATTTAACTGACTGGCATCCAAACGGAGGCGTGTATGCTGAACAGCTAGGAATCTATTACCAAAGTTATACAATTCATCAAACTTTATAGGTCGGATCACCGGTTGAGTTATACTTGATTTAAACTTTTGAATAGAGTCAGAATTCCGTATTTCTAGAGGTAGTTGATTCCATAACCGAACAGTTGAAGGAAAGAAGGATTTGTCAAAAAGGTCGGTCCGAGCTCGGAAATGAGGAAGATCAAATTGCTGGCGTGTGGTATAATTACCTGTATCAGGAGAAGCGGTAGAAAGGATAGAGCATAGTGCGTCCGGTACAAGGTTATGGACCAATTTGTACATAAGAATCAATTTTGAAATTTCCCTGCGTTTGGATAAAGTTAACCATCCAGTTTCTTCATATATTTTAGCGGTGCTGGTCCCATGCATTGCTCCAGTGACAATACGAGCAGCATTTAATTGTATGAATTCTAGTTTTTCTTCATCTTGGACCGTACAGCCACTCCATACTTGACTACCATATTCCAGAATAAGCCTTATGAAAGAAGTATAAATGGTTTCCAGTGTTTTCCTATCTAGAGTGAATTTCAAACTCTTCATGATATTGATTAATTTGGAGGATTTGTTTGATATATCAGTAATATGGTCAGACCATCTTAAATCAGAACGTATTGTCACTCCAAGATGTTTATGATGAGCCACATCTTGCAAAATATGACCCTGGAAAAGAATTGGGGGGTGAGAAGGTGGATTACTTTTTCTGGAAATAAGCATAGAATCAGTTTTCAAGGCATTGAATGTGACTAGCCAATCTTTGGACCACTGGTCAATTTTAGATAGGTCCATATTCATAGTTTGAGCCGCAGTGACAGGATTATCAATAGTTAGATAGAGTGAGGTATCATCAGCAAACATTTTAATGTTAGATCGAACAATGTCCACAATGTCATTGATGTAAATAAGAAACATCAAAGGTCCTAAAACTGAGGTAATAGGCTTCAAGATATGTTATGAGTAGTTACCCGCTGAAGACCCTTTAATATATTTGGGCTAATACAGCCTTTGTCAAAAGTTTACAGAGGAACGTGTGCAATATAGACAATAGTACTTCCATGTGTATATAGTTTAGACACGGACAGGTTAGCTTATTGAGAGAAAGAGTTTGGCCTGCGGAATCGGGTAATGACTACTAGGAAGTGGTTCTTGGCAAAATAGACACAAATACAGCTGTAAGAATGCCCACAACAGACTTTTCATAGCTAATATATATATATATATATATATATATATATATATATATATATATATATATATATATATATATATATATATGCATGAGTATGATCCAGTTAAAATGGAAATGCAAAATGACAAGCAGAACATGGTCTCATAACTTGAGGTACCACATAATACTGACGGTTTATAATCTGAGGGTCGTCCATAATCAGGTCTTGATATAATTAACTGTTCATCTAAAATGTTTACCCTTAATGTTATCTCTAAAAATCGGCATCGGAAAGTTGCGGCATCCTAACCAAAAGGCCTTCATTTTTTCTTTTTCTTTCTTTCTTTCTTTCTTTCTTTCTTTCTTTCTTTCTTTCTTTCTTTCTTTCTTTCTTTCTTTCTTTCTTTCTTTCTTTCTTTTTCCTTTTTTTGTTGTTGTTGAAAAATTGCCTTACAAAGTATAGAAATCTCTCTCATATACCTAAGAGTCATAGGGTCGCGAAACATGAACACACAGTTGAATAAAATGATTTAATATATTTTACAGGTGTTGGTATATTTTAAACATTGTTGCTTGATCAAAACTATATGCTGCCAATTCCTTAAAAAAGTTTCACTCTATTCCTCCATCAGTATTTTACATTTGTGTATAGAAGGATAAATTAGTATGTTTCCTTGATAAATGTTTTTAAAGCGTGATAATGTGCACAAACCATGACAGAATGGTATTAATTTTCAATCATTGAAACCTCATTGTTATACCTTAAGACAAATTTTTCGGAAACGATCGACTATGTCTAAATTTTTTTTTCTCCTTCTTTCTCTTCTGAGATATGACAAGACCACCTGAATCCAGCCAAAGCACTCATAATTTTGTAAAGTGATACAAGTAAGTGTTTTTCTCTCTCTGACACAGTTTTAAACCCACAGTATGTTATTAAGTTTTATGTTCCATTAATATTGGAAAAGCCACTTTTCCCTCCATATGCAAACTCCTTTTTGTTAATCTATTAATAAATAAATCTATCTCACATCTTGGTTTATCCACACATGTTCAAAAGCCACAGGTAAATATAATAAGGCTCTTATGGGTTACCCAGCTAACTATTCCGGCTTAATGTAGGCAATATTATCTAACATCATTTTTAGTATCTCGTACATGCCATCCTAGGTAATTTTAACCAAAAACTTTACACACTTTGTCTTATATATTACGTATAGAATAAACCGTCCACACTATCAAAGAATTTCACCATTTGGAGTCTGAAAGGGTATTTGCAGAATAAATTTGCACATTTTTTTGTGTACTATTTCAATTTATCATAACAACGATATCCCCATATTTGTGCTGTATAACTGAACAACCATTTTATTTAATAACTGAAAAGCAAAATCTACTGGGACCCCTATTCATCTATAATGTAAAGTTTTAATCACACCAACGGATTTTTAACCTTGCACTGCAAGAGTCTCCAATGCCTTGGTTCCTTTTATTTTGGCAGAAAACGCTATACCTAGATAGTTAGAATTAGGTACTACTTCCAAGCAGTTTCTGTTCAAGAACCACTTTTCACTTTCGCGTAATGGAGCACTTTTTATGAACACAATAATGTTTGATTTTCACAAGTTCGCCTTCAAGCGGCACCTGGCCCTAAACTCACCTACCACATTTAACATATTTGGTAATTCTAGCTTGCGCAGCGGGCAACAGCCAATCAGATGGGTGCATTTTAATTGTTGACGAGTGTTAGAATCAGCAGTAACCACGCTCCATCAAGCAATTTACAATCAACTTTTTTTTACTGAGGATGAATAACATTCATCTATCCGAAAGAAACTCTATTTTTTGTGTGCCTTAAATTTGATGCAAACTGTTTGAGATGTTATATTTTTTTCGAGGTAGGCCTGACCACTTTGTTTACATACATGCAGCGCCATCTGATAACAGAATTGCAAATTTCCATTTGATACAGTTGGCCTACCGTTTCCACTATTTTGCATTCCTAATCGATTCCAAATTGTGATGTTAAAGTTAAGCACAATAACATACTCACAGTCCAACAGTGTTTGCATGTGTGTGTGTGATGCTCTAAGGTTGGGAGAATCAATGAAAGTCTTTGCTTGTGTTAACTTACAAACACTTAAATACATTGCGGTAATTTGGCGCTACCCATAGTGATTGCTATGAAGTGCCACTTTACTCGGAGATTAGCTGGGTTGCTGGTAGATCTGTGTAGGCCTACTATGCGAAAATTGCTGCATTGGGGGTAATTATTGGGGTTAGATTAAGTCTGATCACGATAGTGCAGACTTAGATATTCCCCATCCAGTGATTGTGTGGATTTTATGATCGACGTCGCATATCATGGCCGAAGCGCCGTCTAAAGATGAACGAGACCTCTATAATTATTAAAATCATCTTTGGAGCAATCTTATCAAGGGGTGACTAATTGCATCACACCTTGCAGCAGAGAAAAAAAATGGTCTGTAAATCTCTAGCTTAATAAAATATGTAAACATGGGACTATAAAGTCAGGGCTACTCTTAATCATTTCGCATACCAAGACATCTGATCTACAAGTCTTTTTATTAGGCAAACTAAGAATTATGTTATTGATCTCTTGCTCACTTATATCTTTATTAAACAATTTTGGAGCGTTGTTGTTGTTACACTCCTCACAATTACGTTCATGCTCATTGTTCAACATGATCTTTGGATACTAAGTCATCTTCACCATCATTGACATTCAAAAGTGTTTTAAAATATTCAAACCATTCTTTACCAGATATACTAGTGCTGCATTATAGCGACCTGGCTTCTAAAACCTCGCAAGCGGTTTTAAAGCTTCTTCGTCGGCGAGGTCCTGTTCGCACGTGAAACAAGCCTCACGCTCAAGCACTCGGCTTCCTACGGCACCGAGTTTGCCGTGAAACTTACCTCTTGGAACCGGAGCTGCACGATAGTATTTAATACTGGTACCCTAACGAACAAATATATATCTATCTATCTATCTATCTATATATATATATATATATATATATATATATATATATATATATATATATATATATATATATATATATATATATATATATATATATATATATATATATATATATATATATATATATATATATACATACATATATAGTAAATGTATGTCCGAAGGCAAGACGATCATTAGCTATATGGCAGGGCTCATAAAGCTGTAAACTTCATGAAATATGTAGTGATAATAATTATGGACACCATAAAACGTTTGAAAAGGAGCAATTTATACAATGTATCCATAAAGAGAAAAAACCGTATATGATGTGCAGGCACTGAGTGAAACAGCATTTTAGTCGAGCAAAAACCAGGTAATTTACGCTCTCAAGTGTGGATGGTGAGGAAGCGGTACATTTCACAAGTGAAAAGTATATCCCGCTCAAGACAGACGAGCGAGATCTGGATCATGGTTTTAGCGATGACGTTAAAGGTAGCAAGATTACACTGCGCATCAGGCCTACGAGGTGTTTGAAGCGGTAGATATATGGAAGCTAGCTCGCTTTCAGGGGCGAAGCCTCGATCACGCAGCACCAGTATCTGAATTTGCACTATTTGTGACTTAATGAACTTGCGCTCCTAATGTTTTTTTTTTTCAATAATTTGAATTCTGTCTGTTTCACCTAATCTTTCGTATGCTGTGGAACCTTCAAACCCTCCTTGCACCTCTGTATCAATATATTGTCATGTAAATGTAATTTTCTTCATAATCATGTTTAAAATGTGTTCAGAAGTTAAGAATACATCTAAGTCAGATCTGTCTCTTGTTCTCCGAAAAAGGAGCAAAAGCGGATTTCTCAATGACTTAGCATCACTGCAAATTTGATTCTACCATATGGGATATCCATTTCGCATAAATCCGGTACATTAAAAGGCACTTTCATGTTACTTGCTGCCTTTTGAAAATCATTGACAAAAAAGGAAACAGCCTCATTAATTCTGTTTGATATGTCTGATCTGTCAATGTATTTGTATATAGTACTCTCACTTCTTCTTTCCACCTAAATACACAAGGTTCTCTTAAAGATCTCTTTTCCTCATGATCAAATTGACATT